>SNQJ01S0014650.1:73149-110788 GCA_010110895.2 Picea sitchensis
ATATTATATTAGTAATGTTATTTTATTTATGTTGGCTTTAGGCCATTAGTTGTAATTATACCTCCTAGTCTCCTATATATACCAAGGAGACATTTTCATTTTGAATCATCTTGTACTTGAACATTTAAGTGGGGTAAAAGGATATTTCCCCCTCGAAGAGGCTTATTATATGAAATTATCTCTTTTTCAAGGCGTTGAGTACTTTTTCTGAGGTTTTTCTATGCTATATTGATATTTGGTTCTTAAAATACATCTTACCTTTAGAAGGTTCAAATGGTAATGTGATTTCAATCACAACAAATGGTCTTGATGCATAGTGAAGAAATCTTGCAGGGAAGACCCATATAAATAAGGCACATTCACACCCAATATAACTTCCTTTTCCAAATAAAGATATTCTTTCTTCAAAATCCATGAGACATCACCTTCTTTGAAATACCAGGAGGGACCAAACTCTCCTCTAATTTATTGTGTTGGCCAATGTTTCTTTTTATTTTTTTGAAGAAATAAGAGCTCTCCTCACAACCAATGTGTCACTTTATTTCGATGATATCTCCCTCCATAAATACGATGATTTTTTTTTAAATATATTCATGGGATCTAGTAAGTGGGATATATTAAGATTCTCCCAATCCGGGAGTTCATAAAATATAGATTTCCTTTTCATCCCAATGGAAAATTTCTCAACATAGGTGTCGAAGAATTCTGGATCATTGAACATAGGCTCCCCATTCGAATCAAACATTTCTGTAATATCCTTCTCCTTCTCTCTCATATTCTCTGAGCCATTCTGTTGGTGTTATTATTGTAGGCATTTGTGTTCTCTCTTGTTTACCATTGAAAGAGGATGTTTCTCTTCTATAAGGGTGTCTTTCTGGGAGGAATACCTCGAGCAGTCATACACTGGCTTTCGTAGGTGGTTGGACCACCTATCCTTCAGATAAGGTCCACAAAATTTACATCCATGATATCCTTTAGTTACAAGAACTATGAAATTATTGTATACATAACAAGTTAGAGTTTAAGAATAGAATATCAATCAAAGTCAATTAAATATGCAAATAAATATTGGTACACATATAAACAAATCAATAAAAAATTTAATTACTAGAGAAAACTCCTAATCCCGGATAATCGTGTGTGGTGTAATCACATATTCCATAAAATGTAAAACTCCTCTTTGTTGTGATGGGTCTTCATACATCATATAAATGTATCTCTTCCCTTAATTACTTCAATTTATATATCAATGGTTGTAGGTAGACATCCATATTATTCACTTGTCTTCTACCAGGGACTATAAGAGCCATCATAAGATGTTCATTCTTCATGGACAACCATGGGGGGGTATTATTATTGATCACTACTACAGTCCAAAGATAATAGTTGGTGTTTTGGAGGGAATATGTGTTCACACCATCCATTTCTATGTTGATTCATAGACTTTCTACTTCATCCTTGAATTTGTTTGCCCATGTATTCTCTATATGCTTCATGGCTATTGAATTTGTTGGGATTCACATAACTCCCAACTCACTTTTGTGCGAGGCATGTCATCCCTACAACATAGATAATTCTTTGCAACGAAAGAGCCTTTGAATCCATGGGATTATAGGAATATGCCTCAATATCTTATGAGCAGGACCATGCAATTTACCATTTTTATTTGATTTATGGTACTTGTCATGCCCACATTTTAGAGATATCTCTTTATCTACAGATTCTCCTCTATATAGAATACAATAATTCGAACATGCATGATATGATATATACTCAACACCCAACATTTTTAATAATTTATTTGCCTCTTCGTAGCAACTAGAAAAAAAAGTATCACTAGGGAGCACCTTATATTTCAATATCTTGTAGTTAGTGGAAAATAGAAATGTGCAAGGTCATTTAACGTTTATAAAATAAATTGTTTCTAATGTTCATTGTGTGATAAGATTTCTCAAAATTAATATATGGTACTCATTGATCAATTACCTCAATATTGTTGACAAACATGTGCTTGACATGCCAAACGTTTCTTTCACATTGTACATTAACATTTTTGTCCCAATATGGGTAGACTTTGACCGGGCACTAGGTTCAAAGAGAAGGGTAGTGGAAGCATGGTTTAGGCTTTTGAAAATGGCATCATTGATATGAGATTCATCCCCTAGCTTATCTTTCTAGGATGAATACAACAATGTTGTATCCATGGTAGTCATATCACGTAAGTAATCATCCATAACAACCTATTTTTTATTGTCTCCATTGCCAACTTCTGAAGAAGTACTATTGATGTATTAATTCCTATTTGGTGAATCTAGATGTAGTGGAAATTGAATAGGTGGTTGATTCAACCATTCTTCGTACGCTTCCTCTCCAATTTGTTCTCTCATTGTAGCTTTTTGTTGGGTTGACATTGTTGTGGTGTGCAATGGAAGATGGTCGGTAGGTCGCTCATCATCAAAATATTAATAATTTAAAAAATATTCAACATTAGTACATCGATGATATTAGTAAGAACAATGCAATAATTTGTTTGTTCAAATTACATTATACAAAACAAGTATTACCATCAACCACCAAGGATTGTGGTTGGAAGATGGAATGCTACAATTGGAAGGGTAAAACGATTGTCCATTTTTATCGAGCAATTGTTTACGGTGTGTTGGTCCTGATAAGACCTTCCAACATTTTTGAACCAGTACTAGAATATCTTATGCATCTAAAATCGATTCTCAATCAGGATCCTACAAATTTTGATACATTTTTATTCAAAATGACATGGATAAAAAAAAAATCTTCAATGAGGTAATCGAAACATAAATAAAATAAATTAAACTTACTAGAGATGGAAATGGATAACTTTGTGATGGACTTTGAGAAATATGAAATGGGATGGAATTTGAAGAATTGGAAATTTGATAATATAATAAGGTATACCACAATCTAAGTTTGAATATAGTTTTGAAACCATTTTTAAGAATAAGGAAACATAAAATGTAAAGTGTATATTGAAGTATTCCAGGTTATGTGAATTCATCCTAAAAGATAATTTGAGATGAATATTCTATTTTTTGTGCAAATAAAAGTTCAAATAAATTTAGAAGCATCCCAGTGTGCTTATAAACCAAAAATGCAACAGTGTGCATATTAACAATAAGCATTAGTGCGTTGAAAAATCAACCACACCATGTTTCGAGATTTTTTTAATAAAAAAAAATTATGTCTCTAGTGCATCAATTGATATGGATTCCAGGATGCGTAATGTATTATGGTCACACCAGTGCATCTTACATAAACAAATCTTCATGCCGAAAAACTTAACAAAAGCGCTATTTTTTTAAACAATTAAAAAAAGACCGGGACTCGAATTTCTTAAACTCATTTAAATACTAAAAATCTATTCAGTATTTCATTATTTTGCAAAATTTTTCATGGGAGAGACTTGCAAGAGAGACATATGGAGAAATACTATGGAGGGGAAAAATACTTTGGAACCATCGTATTATTCAGAATATGAAAATTTGAAGGATATGGTCATTCACTTTAAACCATTCTCATAAAGTTTTTTATTATTAAGAATGTATTCAATATTTTCATTTTTTGCCAAAATTTCCAGGAAATAGATTTGGAAGAGAAACATGTTGGGGAGCACTGTGGAGGAGAGAAATACTTTGGAACAATAGAAATATTCAGAAAATCCGGATTTGAAGGGTATGGTGATTCACTCAAAACCCTACATTCAGAATAATAATAATAATAATAATAATAATAATAATAATAAATAAATAAATAAAAATAAATTATACTTACTTTAAACCCTTGTTTTTCTTTGCTTACGTGAATGAAAAATTTCACCCGAGGGTTTAAGTCCCTATATCACTTAATAATTAAGGATTTTCATTTTGGGTATTTTAGATTTAATGGCTTGTGTGTGTGTGTGTGTGTGTGTGTGTGTGTGTGTGTGTGTGTGATGCAAAGAGACCACTTATTGCATCAGATCCAAAACGCAGACGATGCTTTGCCTTTTTTTATAATTTTTTTAAATGGTTTTCAATTGGATGTATTTTTCAAAAACGTTTTCTGATTTTTCGGTGCGTCATTTCAACATAAATGCATTGGTGTGTTTAAATATAAGGAACACACTAATAAAGCCATATATATCTTTTTTAATTTAAAAAATGTGGTGCAAAAAAGAAATATCGCCAATTTTCTCATCTAAACAACACATAAAATGTTGTCACATATGTTTTTTAATTTTTTAAATTTTTCTTATCATCGGTGTGTAATTTTTCTATTTTTTTTATGAATGTTTAATTTTTTTTCTATGTTTTTTTTTTTCTACTGTAGTTGTTGTGATGTCTTCTATATATATCACATTGTTGTAATTAACAATATTTTAAAAAAGAAACTAAAATTTTCGATGCTTTTTGTTGTATGGAAAGCGCCGGTGTGTTTTATGTAATAAACACACCGGGGCTTTGTATATAAAAAGCGCACTGGTTACAACGATTTTGTTTCTTTGAAAATTATGTGATTTATTTATAAAATATATTTAATAATTTTTGTATTGAATGCTACATGTTGTATATTGATAAAAATATGAGTGACAATAGTTCAAATAAGAAAAGTTTTTTTTTGACACAATGATGACACATCTGGAAAAACAAAAAAAGGCAGGTTCTCTGCAAATTATATACAAAATTAATATGGTTGAGCTACACATAAGTTTAATTAATATGTATTGGTTAGTGTGTGTCATGTAGGGCTAGAAAATGAGGAAGATTGATAATGTTATTTCTGATCTAAGTGCATAAGATCTTAAAAGCTTGATGGAAAAATTGCAAAGCGATGAATTAGGTGAATGAAAAAATACTATTCAATATGATTTTTTTTTGAATTTTCATTAGTAATATACTTAGGAATATTAGATGACATGTTTCAGACAATCTATTAATTCACATATGTTTAATATTCTATAGGAACCGACTATGAGGGAACATAATGTCATTATAACAAAACAAAATTAATTAATATAGTAGATGTAAATGATGATGAATTGGTCCTTAGCTCATCTTGAGTGATGTTGGAGATTAATCAAACGAGAAAATTGTTTTACAGAACTATGAGGGATATAGTGGAACAAACGTGTAAACATACTTTCCACTTACAATATATAAATCAATCCATTGATTCCAAGAACCATGTTATATTAAAACTACAGGAATCATTTCTAGAGCAATGGTCAATGATACATGTCAAACTTTCAATAGCAAAAACATACAAAAACAAAAAATAATCAATCATAAATTAATATTCCTAAAAATGCTTTTTTAGAATCTCTCTCTCTCTCTCTCTCTCTCTCTCTCTCTCTCTCTCTATATATATATATATTACTAAGTATTCATTTATTAAAATATATCAATTTTGTGATATTTAGTTTTCAAATATCAATATAAAAATACTTTATTTTCATGTTACTTTTTTTGGAAATTTATGAAAATCCCAGAGGACCAACAAGATGATATTTGAATTATGTTAGTAGGAATGTCCCAAAAATTGTGCAAGGAGATGGTCAAATAATTGGACATAATTGCATCGTAGGAGGATTTATCTCAACAACAATGTGATTCAAATGTATGTAATCATTGAATTTTTATATTAAGTACAAATAATTATTTATACATTAAACATTGATTTTCAAATATTCTCTTACAGAAAAGAAAAGAAAATGAAACTCATTCTGCATATAAAAACGGATGACAAGGAAAAAAAGAGTTCATAGCAAAGTTTGTGAGAACTTGTTATTTCCTTATAACAACTTAAGTTTTTTTTTTATGTGTATATTTTAAGTTGTTTTACAACAACCATACTTGAATGTATTCAAACAAGTGTTAACATACAAAGAAGAGCCATCGGAAAAATTTATTGACATTGGGTTAATTAAGGGTTGTGAGTATATGTTGGCATATCAAAAACTAATTGTGGAATTTGTAAGTATATGTTGATTTACTTCTATCATTTTATAATTAATGAATAAAAAATAATACTTTATATTAAATCTATGATTTATTATGCGGTATAAAACTTGCACGAAGCAAAGTATGGAACTAAGTCAATAGAAGAATGGTTGAAACAAGGTATGAGATTTGATTTTGAACATATGTGTATGATTCGCGAGTCAATTCTTTCTTTTGAGGTATGTCTATTTTCAATTTATATTCATCTATATTATTTATTTCAATTTTCATTATTCTCACCAATGTAGATAGACTCATGATAGTTTTCTTTTATGTTTGTAGATGGAACTTCAAGAAGAAAAAAAACAATCGAGGAAATCAACAAAACATTCAACAAAATAACCCAAGGCATGGAAGTAGCTCGAGCACTAACAATATTTCCAGTGAAGAATGATGACCAATATATTTGGATATCAATGCAAGATGCAATTGTATTTTTTTGAAATAATATTCTGTGAAAATCAAACATTTTTGTTTAATTTAATGGACATAGTGTCCCAATTGAAAGACAAGGGATTACCGATAAGTGTCTCATTTTGTATGACAAATACCCTATTATTCATATAAAAAAATATGTTTTAATTTATTCTATTGTGTTGTCCAATGTTGTTGTGAAATGTTACATCACTGATTAAATATATGGATGATTAATAGTATAATGAAGAGATGAAAAATATGATGATATAACAAATTAATCCAAACATAATATCCAAATTCACTAATCAAAATATAAGATATATATAATTTTTTTGATAAATAATGGAATTAAAAAATAACAATAATTTCACTATCATAGATCAATGATTCTCGATGTATTTTAATTATTAATCTCATTCACGCATATAATATTAAAACTCATCGGTGTGTTTCATATGAAATTCGCACTAGTGCTTTTATGTAATCAATTAACACTAGTTTCAATATTAATTTAATACCATAAAATTATATTAAAAATTTGGCCATCGGTGTGTTAATCTTATACGAAGCACTAGTGTGTATGTTTTATTGATATGCATTAGCGCTATTGTGTCATTGATA
The DNA here is from genome assembly GCA_010110895.2 of Picea sitchensis. Taxonomy (NCBI): domain Eukaryota; kingdom Viridiplantae; phylum Streptophyta; class Pinopsida; order Pinales; family Pinaceae; genus Picea; species Picea sitchensis. The sequence goes on from SNQJ01S0014650.1 coordinate 80,202, forward strand.
AGCATTGGAACTTGTTTGTTACTGCAAAACACCAGTGCTTTCAAGTTTTAATGCACTGAGGCGTTTTCCCTGTAACTTACTTGTGCATATTATTTTATACAACATCAATGCCTTCTTATTAATAATGCACTGGTGAGTTCTATGCAGAAATACGAGTTGATGCAAGAGCATCGTCAGCAGTAAGCAAGCATGGAGGCGGAAGACAGTAGGGATGAGCGCCATCACATTTTTTGCACATGTTGAAAATGTTTGAAATGTTTTTGAAAGTTTGGATGCGCAGACACTAATGAAATAGTTAAGAAGGCGTACTTCCATATTGTAAACAGATCTTGAGTGATTCGCTCTCATCTGTAAGGTGTAGAGGCATTTATGCATAGTTAATGAAAGTAGGTAGATTTAAATTCTAGATTAGACAATTTTAGGAGCTAGAGGGAAAATGACTATAGACACCCTCGTCTTTGGATTATTGTATCAATCAATCGAGAGAGATTGTATGATTAAACACATGAGCATAGAGGAGAAACAAAGAGTAGCAGAGAAGAATCCATGTACAAAAGTTCTGAAATTAATACATGAAGCTTTGATTCAGACTCATGGGGTTCTAATCTTTTCTGTGTATACATGCTGAGTGTTATGCTTATGGTTGTTTTACTCTTTATGTTGTGCATTTTCTTTTATGCTATGTATGTATGATTTCATGTTAAGTGTTTGAATCCTGAGAGAGTAAGGGAATGAGTTTCAATTGTTTCTCTTCTTGAGTCAAAGTTCCTGTAAGGAGTGCAGTGAAGCATCCGCAAGGAGTGCATTGATGAATTCAGAGTTTGTCTCTGGAAACTCAGGAGGGATACCATTTTTCTCATTTCAACTGAAGTGCAAGACAAGCACAGAAGCCATGCAAGGTGTGTGCAGGCTAGTCAAGACCTTAGAACACATAGACTAAGGTTAAGATATTTAAGGATTGTTGTTGCAGAGTTGCACAGAGCCAATAGATTCAAATATTTAGGAATATTTGAAGAAGTGTCGCAAGGAGTGCGTGCAAAAGTATTTTAGGAGACTTGAGTTTGTGAAAGGAAGCTCAGGAGGGTCAGCACTTTCAAAGTGTTGAAGAGCAGAAGAGGAGTTTTGGTCACCGTGCTGAGGCCAGATTCAGGAAAAGGATCACAGGTCTGATTGAGCCAGAAGGTTCTTTGGAGAGAGATTAGACGGTCAAAATTCTCAGAGGGGGATTCCCAAAATAGAGAGAACCGTAGGATATACAGGAGCTGCAAGGCGGATAAGAGGCCACTGATATTGAATTATTGGGATGTCAGATCAATTCAACATTTTGGGGTTTGAGAGTCCAAAGTGTAAGCCAAATCCTTGGCTGATCAAATCCCAGAAACGTGAAGAGAAGTATCCGTGTGTGGAAAGAGAAGAGTATAAGTGTTTTGGAACATCGAAATTCAGAAAATTGTGGATTACGAGTACATAAGGTGGTTCGAGAGTTCCAAACTCCCGATACCCAGAAACTCGACCAAGAAGAAGGCGACACGTGGAAGAACATGAGACTTTCTATCAAGGGTTGTGAAAGAAGAGGAGGATAAATACCATTTCGGCATCTTGGGACTTCGGAGACTGGAAGACAGAAGCGATAGAGCATTCGATCCTTAGCAAATCGAACTTCCGGTAGGCGAAAGTCCGAGAGGATTTCATGAGACGTAATTTTGTCATTTCGGGGTTCGGATGTTCGAGAGCACCGAGGACATAGTGGAAGCATTTTTCGGTGTTTGAAATCCTGAAACCGTTAAGAGGAAGGGAGGACCGGAACATTTTCATTTCGGTAAATCGGAAGTCATAAGTTCGGGACTCCAAGGGTTGAGAGCAGAGTTGCACGTCCTCGCCACTCCCGAGTTTGCGAAAGATGAAAAGCCAAAATTGACATTAGAAAAGGCCAAGTTTTAGTATTTTGGGTTTCGGAGGTCAAAGAGGTAAGGCACTTGACCACAGGATTCACAAAATCGTGAAATCTGGTATCCTAAAATAAAAGAGGAGTTTCCTCAAGGTTTATTGTGGGTGTTGATTTTTCGAAAGGGAAATAAAAGAGTCGATAGAGCTCTCAGGGGGCCGAAAAGAAAAGAACTTGTGCGGATCCCAACCTGTGGGTCTGGGGGTCTGCGTCAGTTGTGGTATCAAAGCATAGGAAAATTTCTTTTCTTTCTGTAGTAGGGAAAAGAGGAATTTTACAGCCATGTTGTCGAGAAGAAGAGACAGGAAAATACCTAACCCACCAAAGGAAAGGGAAATTCCAAGAAGAAGAGACAAATAATTACCTGATCTGGCAAGGGAAAGAGAGTTGAGTGAAGTACGTGCTAGTCTTGATGCCATGGAGACAACACAGAGGTGCACAGTTGATGTTGGAGACATCAGTGAATCTGAAAGTGAAAATGAAGCTGGAAATGAAGAAGTTGCAACCGAAGATGCAGTAGAAGAATGCCTATTTAGGGTTGTTGCAAGGATAGGTGCTAGAGCAAAAATGGACATTCCAGTATATGAAGGAAAACTAGATGTTGAATAGCTTCTAGACTAGATTAGAGCTCTGGATAGATACTTTGACTATGAGGATGTTGAGGAAGATAAGAAGATCAAACATGCTATCATAGGACTTAAAGGGCATGGAACATTATGGTGGGATGAATTGCAGGCTAACAGACGCTGCAAAGGAAAGAAAAAAATCAAGAGTTGGGATAGAATAATTGAGAAGATGAAGGAAAAATTCATACCCAAGGATTATCAAATCACTCTGTTTCGAAGGATGCAAAATTTGAGACAGAAGTTGATGACAATGAAAGAGTACACTGAAGAGTTCTACAAACTAAACATCAGGGCAGGTCATCATGAAAGTGATGATGAAAAGGTTTCTAGATATATGAATGGTCTAAGATATGACATCCAAGATGAGATGAGCATGATGGACATCCGAAGGATGGAAGATTCTTATCAGATGGCTTTGAACGCTAAAGAGAAGCTGAGCTGAAAGAAAAGTCAAAGAGGGCGAGGCAGAAGTCAAGCAAGAGGCAAACCAATTGTCCAAGATAAAAATCAGAAACCCAAGGAAGATTTTAAGAAACCTTAAACTCAAACAGAGAGAGGTGGAATATCACAGAGAGGACAGTATGTAGACAAAAATACTTTTCCTCGAACCAAAGGAAGAGGAAGAGTAAGAGGTGGTGAAATAAAATGCTTTACCTGTGGAAAGAATGGGCACAAATCCTATGAATGTCCAGATAAGAAGAAAGAAAGAGGTGAAACTCACATTGCCGAAGCACAGGGATGGAATGTTGAGGCAGAAGATGTTGAAGGTGGAAGGTCACTGATGATGAAGAAAGTTCTCTTAACACCAGAGAAGGAGGTAGAAAATCTAGTCCAAAGGAACATAATTTTTTGGACTGCTTGCAAGACCAAAGACAGGGTATGCAAGGTCATCGTGGACAGTGGTAGCATATACAATCTTCTTTCTATAGAGATGGTAGAAAAGCTGGAGCTAGAGAATATTGAACATCCAAGCCCATACAGAGTTTCATGGATACAAAAAGGGCATCAGGTAAATGACACTAAACAATGTTTATTTGAGATTAAAATAGGAGGATATAAGGATGAAATACTATGTGATGTCATTCTCATGGATGTTTGTCATCTATTACTGGGTAGACCGTGGAAATATGACAAGAATGTGATTCATGATGAGAGAAACAACACATACACCCTGGAGAAGAATGGAAGAACTCACATGTTGTTGTCAATTAAGGATAAAGAAGTGACAACGAAGGTAAGAAACATTGTACCTCTCATGAGTGGGAAGGAAATTTATAAGAAGGTTAAGAAGAAAGAAGATACACAATTCATTGTGGTTAGTAAGCCTAGAATTGTTTTAACTAGCACAAGAGTGGATGATTTACGAGAGGAAATCCAACAACTACTGGAAGAATTTGTTGATATAGTAGTGGAAGAACTACCTCATTCGTTGCCACCTATGAGGAGTATAATTCATCACATTGATCTTATACCTAGAGCTAGTTTACCAAACAAAGCAACATACATATTGATGCTGCAGGAGAATGAAGAGGTCAAGAGACAGGTCCAGGATTTAATGGACAAAGGATTGGTTAGAGAAAGTTTGAGTCCATGCGATGTTCCAATAGTGCTCAGTCCAAAGAAAGATGGAGGCTAAAGGATGTGTACAGACTCAAGGGAAATTAACAAGATTACCATCAGATATAGATTTCCATTACCAAGGATGGATGATTTGATGGATTGCTTGAGTGGAGCAATTTTTTTTTCAAAGATTGATTTGAAAAGAGCATATCATCAAATCCGAATGAGAGAAGGTGATGAATGGAAGACAACATTCAAGACAAATGAAGGGCTGTATGAATGGCTTTTTATGCCATTTGGCTTAAAAAATGTGCCTAGTACTTTCATAAGGGTGATGAATGAAGTCTTGAAGGAGTTCATAGGAAAGTTCATCATTGTATATCTTGACGATATACTGATTTTCAGTATAACAAAAATAGAGAACTTGAAGCATTTGTCTACAGTGATGAAAAGATTACAACAAGAAAAGTTTCTGATAAATATGAAGAAATCATCATTCATGAAGACAGAGATCATTTATTTGGGGTTTGTTATCTCTGCAAATAAGAAAAAAATGGATCCAGATAAAGTGGAGGTGATTAAGAATTGGCCATCGCGAAAGAGTATATTTGAAGTTAGAAGCTTTCATGGATTGACTAGTTTCTACAAAAAAATTATCAGAAATTTCAGTGGAATTAGCGTACCGATGATGGACACGATGAATAAAAGGCATAAATATTTTCACTAGACAGAAGAAGCAAAGAAAAGTTTCAATTTGTTAAGTACCTGAATAAGGCAAAGGTTAAGTACTCCACATATGACAAAGAGTTTTATGCGGTCATATAAGCACTGAAGAAGTGGAGGCACTATTTGGTTCCTAAAGAGTTCGTTTTGTACAGTGATAATCATGCCTTACAATTTGTGATTTAACAGGATAAGTTGAACCAAAAGCATGGAAAATGGGTTGACTACATGCAAAATTTTACTTTTGTAATTAAACATATTTCTGTAACTGCTAACAAAGTTGTTGATGCTTTGAGCAAGAAATGTTTGCTAATGCAGGAATTTAGAGTCAAAACTTTGGGTTTTGATAACCTCAGGGATATGTACAGAGATGATCCAGATTTCAAAGAGGCGTATGAGGCATCTGAGAATCCAATTCTCAGGGACAAAAGCCAATGGACTGAATATATGATCTAGGATGGATTATTATTCAGGGGAAATCAGCTATGTATTCCAAAATGCTCCATGAGGGAGAATATGCTGAAAGAAAAACATAGTGGAGGATTGGTCGGACATTTCGGTCACGACAAAACATTCTCAAAGTTGAATGGCTCATAGTTTTGGCCAGGGATGATGATAGATGTCAAAAGATTCATGGACAGATGCAGAATTTGTCAGCACACGAAGGGAAAAAGGAAGAACACAGGGTTATATCAGCCATTACCCTTACCAGAGAGGTCATGGGATGCAGTGAGCATGGACTTTATATTAGGGTTTCCAAGGACACAGAGAGGATTCGATTCAATCTTTGTGGTGGTAGATGAATTTTTGAAAATGGCATATTTTATACCATGTCAGAAAACCAGTGACACAACTCATATTGCAAACCTGTTTTTCAAAGAAGTTGTTAGACTTCACGGCTTACCAAGAAGTATAGTTTCAGATCAAGACACCAAGTTCATAGGACATTTTTGGAGGACTTTATTGAAGAAGCTGGGGACAAGTTTGTCTTTTAGATCAGCTTATCATCCTCAGACAGATGGACAGACAAAAGTTGTGAACATAAGCTTTGGAGATTTACTGAGAAGCCTAGTGATTGAACACCACAGTCAGTGGGAACACATTCTGCCACAGGCAGAATTTGCTTACAATGATTCACACAAAAAAAAAACAGGACAAATTCCATTTCATATTGTTTATGGAATACAACCAAGGGGAGTTTTTGAGTTGAAATATTCAGAACAAAATGAAACTAGAAGTTCTAGTGTAGAAGATTTTGCAGAGGCAGTGAAAGAACTTCACAACCAAGTGAAGGAGCGATTGCAGAACTCAAGCCAAGAGTACAAGACCAGAACAGATCAACACAGGAGAGAACTTTGATTTGAAGTTGGTGATCTGATTCTTGCACACCTAAGAAAGGAAAGGTTCCCAAGGGGAACATATAACAAACTGAAAATGAAAAAGATTGGACCATGTAAGATCATAAGGAAATTTGGGGAAAATGCATATGAGATTGAATTACCCAATGGGGTTGGAATTTCACCGATATTCAACATCTCAGATTTGTACCCTTACAAAGCTGAAGAAGACAGTGGATAGACAGAGGTTCAATGGACTAAACAAATGCCCGTAGATAAGAAGCAACAAATGGAAAGTATACTTGACAAGAGAGTCAGCAAGAAGACCAGGAGAAAACAATATTCTGAATACTTGGTCAAGTGGAATGGACATCCAGTTGAAGATGCCAGCTGGGAGAATGAAGCACAAATTCAGAAGCAAGGACAGACCATACAAGAGCTCATGAACAGGAGTCCATGAAAATTTTCAAGAGAGGGAGTATGATGCAGGAGCATCGTCATCAGCAAGCAAGCGTGGAGGAAGAAGACAACAGGGATGAACGCCATCACATTTTTGGCACATGTTGAAAATGTTTGAAATGTTTTTGAACGTTTGGATGCGTAGACACTAATGAAATAGTTAAGAAGGCATACTTCCATATTGTAAACAGATCTTGAGTGATTCACTCTCATCTGTAAGGTGTAGATGCATTTATGCATAGTTAATGAAAGTAGGTAGATTTAAATTCTAGATTAGACAGTTTTAAGAGCTAGAGAGAAAACGACTATAGACACCCTCGTCTTTGGATTATTGTATCAATCAATCGAGAGAGATTGTATTATTAATCACATGAGCATAGAGGATAAACAAAGAGTAGCAGAGAAGAATCCATGTACAGAAGTTCTGAAATTAATACATGAATCTTTGATTCAAACTCATGGCATTCTAATGCTTTCTGTGTATACATGCTGAGTGCTATTCTTATGGTTGTTTTACTCTTTCTATTTTGAATTTTCTTTTATGCTATGTACGTATGATTTCATGTGAAGTGTTTGAATTCTGAGAGAGTAAGGGAATGAGTTTCAATTGTTTCTCTTCTTGAGTCAGAGTTCTTGCAAGGAGTGCAGTAAAGCGTCCGCAAGGAGTGCATTGTCGAATTCATAGTTTATTTTTGGAAGCTTAGGAGGGATATCGTTGTTCTCATTTCAACTAAAGTGAAAGACAAGCACATAATCCGTGCAAAGTGTGCACAGGCTGGTCGAGACCTTAGAACACATAGACTAAGGTTAAGAGATTTAAGGACTGCTGTTGCAGAGTTGCACAGAGTCAAGAGATTCAAATATTTAGGAATATTTGAAGAAGTTATGCAAGGAGTGCGTGCAAAAGTCTTTTAGGAGACTGGAGTTTGTGAAAGGAAGCTCAGGAGGGTTAGCACTTTCAAAGTGTTGAAGAGAAGAATAGGAGTTTTGGTCACCGTGCCGAGGCCAGATTCAGGAAAAGGATCACAGGTCTGATTGAGCAGAAGGTTCTTTGGGGAGAGGTTGGATGGTCAGAATTCTCCAAGGGGGATTCCTAAAATAGTGAGAACCATAGGATCTACAGGAGCGGCAAGGAAGATAAGGGGCCATTGATCTTGACTTATTGGGACATTAGATCATTTCGGCATTTCAAGGTTCGAGAGTCTGAAGTGTAAGCCAAATCCTTGGCTGATCAAACCCCCGAAATGCGAAGAGAAGTATTCATGTGTGGAAAGAGCGGGGGAAGAGTATAAATGTTTCGAAACATCGAAATTCGGAAAATTGGGGATTACGAGGACATAAGGTGGTTCGAGAGTTCCAAACTCCCGATACCCGGAAACCCGAGCAAGAAGAAGGCGACACGTGGAAGGACAAAAGACTTTCTATCGAGGGTCGTGAAAGCAGAGGAGGAGAAATACCATTTCGGCATTTCGGGACTTCGGATACCGAAATATGGAAGCGACAGAGCATTTGATCCTTAGCAGATCGAACTTCCGGTGCGCGAAAGTCCGAAAGGATTTCAGGAGACGTAATTTCAGAATTTCGGGGTTCGGAGGTTCGAAAGCCCCGAGGACATAGTGGAAGCGCTTTTCGATGTTTGAAATCCTGAAACCGTGAAGCGGAAGGTAGGACCGGAACATTTTCATTTCGGTAAATCGGAAGTTGGAAGTTCGAGACTCTAGGGGTCGAGAGTAGAGTTTCACGTCCTCGCCACTCCCGAGTTCGCAAAAGATGAAAAGACGAAATTGACATCAGAAAAGGCCAAGTGTTAGTATTTCAGGTTTCGAAGGTCGAATAGGTAAGGTGCTCAACCATGGGATTCGCAAAATCGCAAAATCCGGTATCCCAAAATAGAAGAGTTTCCTTAAAGTTTGTTGTGGGTGTTGACTTTTAGAAAGGGAAATAAAAGAGCCATTCGAGCTCTCAGGGGGCCGAAAAGAAAAGATCTTGTGTGGATCCCAACCTGTGGGTCTGGGGGTCTGCGTCACCAGTGCTTAATTATTTTTAACTCTCCGAGTGCATTTTAATGTTAAAGCCCTAGTTCTTATAAGAAAAACTCCTGAGTGCTTTAATATTTTTCTTCCCCAATGGTTTCATATTTTACTTCCTCGGTGCATGATGTTAAGTGTACAACACCAATGTTGTAGGTGTATGTACGCATCGATGCTTGTGCCTTATACAAACACATCGATTTGGAAACATCTGCTAACACCTCTGACCGCCCAGATTTTTTTAGTTATAATCAAATTCCTTTATAGTATCCACAAAAACCTCCGCTATCGAAAATGCAAAAACATACGCTATCGAAAACAAATGTTGTAGCAGAGTTTTTTTGACAATTTTTGCCAATTTTGTAACACTAGAAACCTCTGCTATAACCTCCACTAAAATGTCTTTTGCTTGTAGTGAAAGAGTTTTGTGACCACGTATTTTACTATTATCTATGTATGTGGCATGTGAAATGTACTTCATTGCATTATGTATTTGGTATTCTTAATTGTTGCATTATGATACATATATTCTTATATCATGAAATGAATACTTAAGTCATGAATAATTGTGATTTGTGGCAGGTGGATAGGACATGCATCACCCTTAACTGGAGTTGATCGAATGAAGAAGAAGGCTACAAAAGCTAAATTAAATGTTGTAATTGATATTATACTTCTTATATTTCATATATACATGCATGTGTTGAGACATTATTTCATTAATATACGTAGTGTAGGACATTGGTCACCTAAGGTGGACACAAGTGGATATGGTTATTTGGGAGAACCCTGGTTTGAGAATCAAACAATAAATACCCATGGTGGGTAACTATTAATATTAGAAACATTGGTTATTAAGATTCGTATATGATATTGATCTATGTGATATGTGTGTGATTATTGCATGTGTAGGATATAACACAATGCCTTGCCAACTTAACAATAGATGGGTGTGGGCCATAATCAATGAATTCTTAATGAAGGAGTTGAGTCTCAACTGAGGGGTGGAGTCTCTATAGAGACATGTAATATCTATTTACACAATTTATGAGTTGTTGTGATTAAGGGTTACAAAGTAAGGTCGGATTAACTTACTCCCCAACAACTAATTCTTCCATATGTCTTGAGGTTCAATCACTCCTTAATTTAATTACTCAATTTTAGGTGTATCTTGAATACACTATTATTTCACTAAAAAAATGAATTGTTTGTTTGAGAAAATAATAAATAATAAAAAAATTGGGGATCACAATGGGGGGAGATTGATGAATATTAGGGGAATTATCAATTAAGAATTAAAAAAAATTGCATGAAGGGGTTGAAGTGGCTGGCCTCCTTGGGTCTATAAATAGAGTTGGAAAAACCATAGATTAAGGGGCTAAGGTAGGGAGTATTTAAATGATGCAGAGATTTCACTAGCATGAAAAACTTAACTTGAATGATAAATGAAATATGGAAGGAAGTTTGTAATACTAATCGAGATATTTACTAGTGGATGATAAAATTAATGTTGAGTATCTTCATCACCCAAATTGGTTATGATCCCACAAACTTGGCGGTCTCATGGAAGGATGCTTTCGTAGAGTATGGCTGGGATGAAACTATTTGGCAATGGTAAGGAAATTGGAGCTAGAACACATTTTAACTATCAAAGTTGGCAATCTAGTTAAGTATAATTTATAATTGTTCTTAAAATTTTAGTATGAATTCTATTTTGTTATTGGTTGTTCAATTCATTGTGTGGATGAATGAAAATGTTTTGATTATGGTTTAATACACTCTTCATTAAATTCATTTTAGTTTGCTGCCATTTGTTTGTGGAAAGGTCCAAACCTAACTATTGTCCTAGATTTATGAGGTGAAATAAACTATTTTATAAGGTGAAATAAACTATGTTATAATAGAATTTATTATAAATTTGTAATTGGCATCGTTTGTGGGAAGGGTAATGTTTCATAATGAATATGGATGATGCTACTCAATTGAATAATTCTTGTTGTTTATCTTCAGACAAATCTCACTATATACAGGAATCCACAATGCAATTCACTTGGATACATATCCTTAGATGGCAAGGGTAACTTGCATTACATGTATATATATCTGAAACAATGGTGGATTATTTCTATAGTTTGGTAATTGGGAAATTTAACCTAAGTACAATTATGGTTCGTATAGCTATAAATTATGAATCAAATTTTATTTAAAAAAAAATAAAAATTATGGATCAAATTTTATTTTAAACAAAATATTTTTGGAATGCAAAATAATGGCTCTTATCAGTAGAATGTTCTTGTAAATAAAATATTTTACCCAAAATCAAGGCTCTTGCATAAATAAATTCTTTGCGGAATTTCTATTTAATAAATTATTTCTAGAAATGCAAAATGATGGGTTTTACGGGCATAAATTTTGAGTAAAAACTAATCTAAATAAAAGATTTTTTGAATACAAAATTGTGGCACTTATAGGCATAGAGTCTAAATGAATTTTCATGCATCCCCCTCACTCCCCTGTAGGGCTACACGACCTCCCAGTCAAGGATATTTGATTCTTGAATCAAGCGACTCTCTAGAACTTTAAATGGTTCCCTTTTGTATCTAAACACATGCCCTTTTGGCTCCTTGGTGCATGTCTGATAGCACCCATGACCTTCCCTTTCATTTTGCTGCAAAATATCAAAGTACTGAGCATTATCCCTTTTTATGATAAGCCCCCTCTTGATATGACCTTGGGTAGTGCCTTATTGTGACCATGATATTGCGGGCATGGCCAATAGCAGTTTGGGATCACACTTATTTTCGGCTTGCAATTCTCCTCGAACGTCCACGTGTCCTCTTGGAAAAACTGTAGTATGGATTGCGGCCCGCCCTCAAAGTTTTAACGTCCTCGTAACTTATGTCCCCACAATGCTATGGGATCATCAATATCAAGATCTTGACGATACTGCATGTAGTGGTGGTTCAGATCCATGACTTTCAAATCTACGAACCAAATCTTCTCCTTCTGAATCAATGAATGCGATCTCCTTTCGCAATTCTAGACTTCAATTTTTTGAAATCTCAAACCTCACTTTTATCCGTACACAAATCTTCAGGAGTTTATGATCTGTGGACACTTGTCCTCACAATCAATGTTCCTTCCTTCACTTCACGTGGTTGACCTTTCAACTTAGATCAACGGTCATGTGGCCCCCTTCTCAATCGATCGTTGAGATCTCCTTCGATTCTTCAGACTTATGAGAACTCAAATCTCAAACTTCACCCTTCTTCTCAATGAATTTTATCCAAAGGCTATAATCCACTGAGACATGTCCACTTGATATGATGGTCAAGGATTACTTTGAGTCTTTACCCAGAGTACACAGATCTGTCCCACGTCTCTCTTAGATTTGACGACTCTAAATCACTTTGGGAGTTTATCTGGAGTTCATGGATTCACGCCATGTCTCCCTTAGATCTGTCGGTCTAGATTCACTTCGGATGTTCAAGTTTCAACAATCTCAGGTCTCAACTGAAACCCCACTATAGTTTACTCAGAGCTCGTGATCTCTTGACAAGTGTCCCCATGCATATTGATGACTCTTGGATCTTCAACTATTTGGGTTTTGGGTGTTTCAAAATTTCTTCTTTTGCCTTCCTTTGGATCTCATGACCTGTCGACACGTACCCTCCTAGATCTAATGGTTCAAATTCACTCTAACCCTTTGACTCTCTGCACTTCAGAAATATCAAGTTTCAAACTTGCCTCCTAGACCCACAGTATCTGACGGCTCAGATTATCCTTAGGTGATCCGATGCTTGAATATTACCTCGAACAATCTGACGACTCAAATATTTTCCTGTTGATTGGAGGATTGAGATTCTAATTCGGCTTTCCATCTCTTTAGGCTTCAAAAATCTCAACTCTCAAACCTTGATGAGCTCTAGCTCGCAAATTTTCGAAGCACTAAGGCTACTGCACTTTACTTTGATCAAACAAGTGTTGAAATTTTACACAATGATCCTTCACTCCTCCTCCTGAGCTTCTGATTTCTTCCGACTTAGAATATTTATCAATGTTCAAAGGTTTTTGACCTTTTCTCCTCCTATGAGTCTGACTCTTCGATGTCATCAACACTTCTTAAAAATGCTATCCCTTCTGAGCTTGATCCTTAAAGGATTTTGATTTCCCACGCATTCCTTGCATTCTCGAGATTTTAGTAACTCATATGGAAGGATTTCCTGAAAATAAATTCTTCTCGTCCACCTGGCATTCCTCTGTTCTGATTCTACGATGCTTAGTCACTTCTTGATTCTATGCACACCTTCCCCCTGGTAAAAGTTTCCTTTGTTCTCTCTGAACTCCTTTGAGTCAATCCAAGACTCAATCGACGCACTCAAGAGAAACAATGGAAACTTATCCAGTTTCATCACAAACTTATACTATCAACTTCTCGAACAATCATACATGAATGAAGTGAAATAGAATCACATACACATAACATAACATTCATTCATTCATACATCAAATGAACAAAGTCCAAGGATTTGGGACAATTCTATTTGTTCTATTCATTCATAAAAAAAAATTACATAGTCATTCCTCTACTCTATTATGTTCTACTGATATCTCTGATCTCTATCTCATCTCCTAATATCATAATACTTTTACAATGCAACAACAACAAACTATCTAAGGAACAACTCCACGAGCTCTCATCGTCCTGTCTGTAACCTATCCTATCAAACTCTTAGCGGTTACCTACTTTGTCCTATTACAATAACTAACAGTTATTGCCAGATAAGATTCAACACTCAATATCTGCAACCCCTTATAGTCCTTCACGACGTTACAAACATGACATATTTCAAAAATTTTCTTTCAAAAATATCTCAACAACTCAATTTAATTCTGAGTTAATTTCTGATTTGAAACTCTTTGATGTTGAGATGTCATTCCTCTGCCTCCACGCTTGCGTTTTTAATTTGAGGGTGATGCTCCTGCATCAATTTTTTTCCTTGAATAAAAGGCTTTTGGTAATGAAAAATCATGGCCCTTACCACCATAAATATCGAGTGGAGTTTTCTCTTAAATTGAAGAACATATTAATAGCCAACATCCTTCATCATCAAAATGGCTTGAAGATTTAAGAGAAGGAAATGAATATAACCATAAAATATTTGTCTTTCTCCGTGTGGGGTGTATATCCTCATTGTGAATGATTTATTAGAATTGTAGAATCCTGTAGAATGCTCAATAAGAGTTCTAGTGGAGTCATCCTTATTTGAAGAAACCATTCAATGATTACAATTTGATTGCACTTATTTTTTGATGTGGTTGTCAAATGTTTGACATAATGAATCAACCAAAAATAACTCTTATCTCATTCTTTTTCATGGTTGGATTAATACCCCACACTAAAATCTATTGAGAAAAATGTTAGAGATTGTATGACAAGAGGAAAATCATATTGACATAGGCAAAAATAGAGACATAATGCAACTATGTGTCGAAAGAATTTTCTTGCTAGTAATTGATTTTTGGACATATTTGGTACATAAATTGATTTAAGGTTTAGCTTGATGATAGTGGTTATGGTATGTGTTGTAAAAATATTGAAATTTTGGCTTTCGGTAACTTAGGAGAGAAAAAAATTATAGTGTTTAACTACCGAAAGTGTAGATATGAGAAAACAACCATCTGTCTCTCACACACATCACTGAATGATCTCTACCTATCATCTTTAGTCAAATAACGCTGAAATCATCCCCAAATGCCATAGCAGTATAACAGTCACAAGCTAACTCATGAAAAATCCAAAGACAGGGTTCACGTGAGAATCAAAGAAATGTACCATATGTTCGAGCGTTGAGTCACAAGGAGAATGAATGGAAGCATTGGTAGTGGAATGACCGGATACACTAAGCATTAAGACACATGGAGAAAAATCTCACGAGTCTGGGATTTTAGCCATCAGGGATTTGGATGACGTAGATATTTTAATAACTACAGCCCGATCCCCGAATTCACTAAAGTATTAAATGATAAGCCAGGTCAAATAAAGATTAAGAAAGATTAACGTTAATAAATCTCATCGCAATTTTGTGATTCATGATTTTTCACGTCAAATATTATGGAAGTACCGACACTTAAATCCACGAAATGTTAAATATTAATTGCTAATCATGATTAATTAAGACATTAAAACAAATTATTATCGTCTAATTAATCCCATCATGATTTCGCGATTCAGGATTCATTGCATCTCATAACTCTTGAGGACATGATACCCGAAAAACCCGAAGTCCCAAAAGAGTGCAATATAAAATACGAAATCTATTTCGGGGATTTGGCCATTTGGGATTTGGCCGATGTGGAGATTTTAATAACCAATGCTTTGTTTCCTCGAATCCGGAAAACCCAAAATCGGGACTCCAATCATATGCAAAACTTCTTTAGAAAAAAAAAAAATTATGAGCCGTGGAGAGGTCATTTTTCACATTCGAATAGTCGATCGACTTAAAAAAATCCTAAGCTATCCAATGGTCTCTTCATAATTTAATTTTGATCTTGTTAAGGTAGTCAAAATTCCCCCGCAAGATGAGGTTTGTTTTCAGAAACGTGGCATTTTTTACTGTGATAAGTCAACATTTTCAAATGAGGATTTTGAGCGACTGGTGTATCATTTTGAGAAACAGTTGGAGGATTTTTTTCCTAACACATCAGATATCATTAGCCTCTTTCAGGTTTCCTACAAGTGTCACACATTGGGAGAATTGAATCCATCTCTGAGCCCTAATTTGCGGATTTCACATTTTCCTCTTTTGACACATGGTTGTTAAATGCAGTTTTGGGTAAAATGAAAAGGGGTCTCAGGGAACCGAGAGAGGTTTTTGCTAAAAATAAATATATTCACAAAATCGTCTTTCAGTTTATACACAACTATCTCTATTCAAGAGATACAGATCCATAACCGCAGCCCTAGTTTTCAGCAGTTTGGCCCATTTTCTATGGCAAAAAGTTTCAAGAATTGGTTGTAATTGTTGTTATCTTTTAGATTAGAGAGGATTTCAACCTCAATACATATATAAGGCATATTTTCAGAGGGGGATAGGGGAGTAGTACTCCTGGGATGTATATTTCATTTTCAGTTTAATAAAAGATTGTAGAAGCATGTTTTATCCATATCATAGATACTTGTGATGTTGCTTGCAGAGTTTGTCCATTTTCTTAGTTTCAATATCACTCTGGATATATATTTTCTTCTCGATTTGTAATTGTTTTGTAATATAATTCATCCTCTATTAGATTCTATATTGCAGACTGGTTATAGGTTGTTTCTTGCAGAGATCAAGGTTCAGAATTCATCCTTTGCTAGATGCTTTGTCCCAACCATCTCTTTCCACTGATTTATGCTTGGAATTCACTTATTACTAAGTGCTCCTTGCATTTTGATATGTTTTATCTTTATTTTGTTGCCATACTTTTTATAAATCCTTCCCTCCATAATCAGCTTCTATCTCGCCTCTGCTCCATGGATTTCTATTGTCGAAACACTCTTATTACTTGCTTGATCATTTGACTCCATGCCCAATGGACTACTTTCCGGTCCAACCCATCAGCCCTAAAAACCTCAAAACTTTATGTTATCCTTAGATCTACCCACTGTTAAGCTTATTGAACATCCTATCATGACATATATTCGAGAGATCCCTCTCAGGTTGGAAGGGGCAACTTCTAATCANGCACACAACCCAAATCAAGTTATGAATAATAACTTATTTTTTCATTTAAAATGTGCTAAGGCTTGGCTCTGTTACATCCTAGAACCAACTCTTGCAACAAAATTTTCTGGCGCCATTGCTGAGGACGGAGGAAATAAGTTATCTTCCCTGGGATACGACAAAAAGTTTAGATCTATTTATTGATGGTGAACAAGGGATAGGCATTCAATTGGCTGTGATCATTCACCTGGAGACTCCTTGGTTCGAAGACTCTACATGATTCACTGGCGACTCCACTGGCCTCAAAATGTCATATTCGTTCGCTGCTCGTATTGCTACAAGGTTTGCTCCTCTAGACTTTACAAATGTTTATGGTTTTCGAAACACTGTTCCAGACATTAAAGTTTGGGAAGATGTCCTTACTAAATTTGGAAAATATGTGGATGACAAACCTGCCCAACACTTGTTTGAATTCCACAATCTCATGGATGAATTAAATATACATCATGAAAATGTCCTCATGAAACTATTTATGTTTTCATTGGAAAGAGATGCTAGACTCTGGTATAAATCTTTACCTCATTCCACTATTCCTCAATTGAAATATTTTCACATACTTTTTCATCATCATTGTAAAATAATCTATTTAGCTGAAATACTTTTTGCAGATTGTTGTAATATAAAATTCATAAGACAAATAGATCGAACACATATTCTTGAAGAGGAGGAAGGAATATCATAAATTTCTCAAGTCAATGAAGATAATCAGTATAAAGAAGAATTGGTTGATAAAAAAGTAGGATATGACAGTTCTTGTGATCACATTCAAGAAGAAGATATTCAACATCATGGTCAACATGTAGAAGAGAAAGAAAACAATAGTTGCTTGATCCAGAAATTGCATAGACCACCTCCTCCTTTAACAGAAGAAGAGATAGATTTGTTCCTAAACAGTCATGTTGCAACCCCTGCTTACACAGATCTGCAGCATTCACACAGTCCTGAACATGTGAGTGAAACTTCTTCTATTACTGAAAATGAAAATCTAAGTTTAAATCATGACAGCCATGGAACTTTAGAGGAAGTTAGTAAACCAATTTATGATGATGATTTTCGGTCAGAGGATCATCTTGTAGACACTATTTTGTTTCATGAAGAAGATAGGGTTGTCATGTTTAATAACCTTGAAGAATGTTTATTGTTCGAAGATGATTTAGACTATGATTTGGAGGAGTGTGGATCTGAGATATATAGCTTCACAATTGATATTCCTAGCATTTGTCTGACTGATGACACTCCTGAGTTATCTTTTGAACCTGTTTATGATGAATATCCAGAAGAACAAGAAGAGCAGATTTATTTTTCATCACACACGAAAATTTACGTCAATCCTCCTTTGTTTGATGAATGTGATGAAAGTGTTTCTGAAGATGATGAGCAACAAGAAACTTTGGTTTAATAGGAAAGAAATTAACAACATCATGAAAGAGATCAGCCTATGTATGATAGCTACCAAGAATATATTTGGACAACAGATGAAGGACATAAGGAGGGGTTAATAAAACAATTGATTTCTCCTCCTTGTTTAGCAACCATTGAGCAACAGACCAGTAAGTTTCAATGCGACATTTTTTCACCAGCGGAAGAAAAAATCAGCAGTCAGAGTTCAAAGTTTGATACGGATAATTTCAGGTCGCCCAATGGATGAAGGCACGTGGTCTACTTTTCTTGGCACTTTGTAGGAAAGCACCATCACTAGATGGAGCCTCTGTTCTAACAATATTCAAATTTTGGCTTTCGGTAACTTAGGAGAGAAAAAAATTATAATGTTTAACTATTGAAAGTGTAGATATGAGAAAATTACCATCTGTCTATCACATGCATCACTGAATGTTCTCTACCTGTCATCTTCAGTCAAATAATGCCGAAATCAACCCCAAATGCCATAGCAGTATAACAGTCACATGCTAACTCATGAAAAATCCAAAGACAGGGTTCACATAAGAATCAAAGAAATGTACCATATGTTCGAGCATTGAGTCACAAGGAGAATGAATGGAAGCATTGACAGTGGAATGACCGCATACACCGAGCATTAAGCCACATGGAGAAAAATCTCACGATTCTGGGTTTTTAGCCATTAGGGATTTGGCGGTCATAGATATTTTAATAACTACAGCCTGATCCCCGAATTCACTAAATTATTAAAGGATAAGCCAGGTCAAAGAAAGATTAAGAAAGATTAACGTTAATAAATCTCATTGCAATTTTGCGATTTGTGATTTCTCACGTCAAGTATTATCGAAGTCCCGACACTTAAATCCACGAAAGGTTAAATATTAATTTCTAATCGTGATTAATTAAGAGATTAAAACAAATGATTATCATCTAATTAAGCCCATCACGATTTCGTGATTCGGGATTCCTTGCATGTCATAACTCTTGAGGACATGATACCCAAAACCCAAAGGCCTGGAAGAGTGCAATGTAAAAGACGAAATTTATTTCGGGGATTTTTCCATTGGGGATTTGGCCGACGCAGATATTTTAATAACCACTTCTTTGTTTCCCCTAATCCCGAAAACCCGAAATCGAGACTCTAGTCATATGCAATATTACTTTAGAAAAACACAATTTTCTGAGCCGCGGAGAGGTCAATTTTCGTGTTCGAATAGTTGATCGACATCTAAAAATACTAATATGTCCAGTGGTGTCTTCATAATCTCATTTTGATCTTGGTAAGGTAGTCAAAAGTCCACCAAAAGATGAGGTTCGTTTTCATAAATGTGGCGTTTTTTAGTGTGATGAGTCATCATTTTCAAATGAGGATTCTGAGTGACTGGTGTATCATTTTGAGAAACGGTTGGAGGATTTTGTGCCTAACACATTAGAGATAATTAGCCTCTTTCACATTTCCTACAGGTTTGACATATTAGGAGAATCAAATCCATCTCCGAGCCCTAATTTTTGGATTTCATATTTTCTTGTTTTGACACATGTTTGTTAAATGCAATTTTGGGTAAAATGAAAAGAGGTCTCAGGGAACCGAGAGAGGTTTTTTATGAGAATAAACAGATGCACAAAAGCCTCTTTTATTTTTTACACAACTTTCTCTATTTGAGAGATACAGATCCATAACTGCAACCCTAGTTTTCAGTACTTTGGCCCATGTTCTATGGAAAAAAGTTTCAAGAATTGGTTGTAACTGTTGTTATCTTTTAGATTAGAGAAGATTTTGAACTAAATACATATATAAGGAATATTTGCAGAGGGGGACAGGGGAGTATTACTCTTGGGATGTATCTTTCATTTTCAGTTTAATAAAATATTGCAGAAGCATGTTTTATCCATATCAGAGATTTGTGTGATGTTGCTTGCAGAGTTTTTCCATTTTCTTAGTTTCAATATCACTCCATATATCTTTTCTTCTCGATTTGTAACTGTTTTGTAATAGAATTCATCCTCTGTTACATGCTCTATTGCATACTGGTTATAGGTTGTTTCTTGCAGAGATCATGGTTCAAAATTCATCCTTTGCTAGATGCTCTGTCCCAACCATCTCTTTCCATTGATTTATGCTTGGAATTCTCTCATTGCTAAATGCTCCTTGAATTTTGATAAGTTTTATATTTATTCTGCTTCCATACTTTTTATAATTCCTTCCCTCCATAATCAGCTTCTATCTCGCCTCTGCTCCATGGATTTCCATTGTTGAAACACTCTTATTACTTGCTTGATCATTTGACTCCATGCCCAATGGACTACTTTCTGGTCCAACCCATCAACCCTAAAAACCTAAAAACTTTTTTTTATCCATAGCTCTGCCCACTGTTAAGCTTATTGAACATCCTATCGTGACATATATTCAAGAGATCCCTCTCGGGTTGGAAGGGGCAACTTCTAATGAAAAGTGGTTCGTGGTTATCTCAAAATTTACTTGCACGGAACCCAAATCAAGTTCTACTTGATAACTTATTTTTTCATATAAAATGTGCTAAGGCTTGGCTCTGTTACAACCTAGAACCAACTCTTGCAACAACACTATTCTTGTATTCACTCTACATTCACTCACATTAACTTCTTTATGTAATTCTATATGCTCAGGTAAACAAATCATTTCCCTTGGAATAGTTACTTTTTTTCGAGTAGAAGCCATTTTATTTTAGCATGGAAATTGTGACCTAGGAAGAATCCCTCAATTCTAGAAGAGATACATTTATCACAGCTATGAAATTTCTATTTACTTGGAATGCTAAATTTATACAAACTAGATTTTTGGCTGAGCATTTATTTGAATAATTCATGCTATCTTTGACTTAACAGTGATTTGAATAATTCATGATCGCAAACTGTTTGCAATAATGTGTCAATCAATGGGTTAGTAGTGATTTGAATAATTCATGCTCGCAAACTGTTTGCAATAATGTGTCAATCAATTTCATAAAAAAATTCATTGTATGAAGCAAATCATTGGTTAGAGAAATTTTCCTTCGTGTATAAATTCCTTTTCTTGTTGATTTCAGAGTGTTGATTAAGATCCCTTGTATTAGATATAATCGATCTCATGTCGGGGATAAATCTATGGTCTGTGTGGGAGAGCCTTTGGCTTGAATTTAATTTGTAAATTTTATATGCAAAGTATTTGTGAAAGGACTTCAGCCATTCAATACCTTGGGTTCATTTCATAGTTCAGATTTATATAGGCAAGGTGTTTTCACTTTATGTCTTTCTTATGTGAAGGAAAAAGTTGGGTTTCTTCCTAAATGCATGATGACACTTGTGATTATTGAATTGTAAAGGAGATTGGGTTGTTATTGGAAACGGAATGGCGTTTTCAGTAAGCTTGAATTTCTTTTGAAATAAAATGAGGATTTGTTATTGTAGTAAACCAAGAAAAATAAAGTTTTTATAAAATAAATTATAAATTCAAGATATTATGTAATGATAATTAATCATCCTTGTATAAACATATAATGGTTATATCCTTTCATTATATTACGGTTATGTGAGGAGAGCNATTCATGCTATCTTTGACTTAACAGTGATTTGAATAATTCATGATCGCAAACTGTTTGCAATAATGTGTCAATCAATGGGTTAGTAGTGATTTGAATAATTCATGCTCGCAAACTGTTTGCAATAATGTGTCAATCAATTTCATAAAAAAATTCATTGTATGAAGCAAATCATTGGTTAGAGAAATTTTCCTTCGTGTATAAATTCCTTTTCTTGTTGATTTCAGAGTGTTGATTAAGATCCCTTGTATTAGATATAATCGATCTCATGTCGGGGATAAATCTATGGTCTGTGTGGGAGAGCCTTTGGCTTGAATTTAATTTGTAAATTTTATATGCAAAGTATTTGTGAAAGGACTTCAGCCATTCAATACCTTGGGTTCATTTCATAGTTCAGATTTATATAGGCAAGGTGTTTTCACTTTATGTCTTTCTTATGTGAAGGAAAAAGTTGGGTTTCTTCCTAAATGCATGATGACACTTGTGATTATTGAATTGTAAAGGAGATTGGGTTGTTATTGGAAACGGAATGGCGTTTTCAGTAAGCTTGAATTTCTTTTGAAATAAAATGAGGATTTGTTATTGTAGTAAACCAAGAAAAATAAAGTTTTTATAAAATAAATTATAAATTCAAGATATTATGTAATGATAATTAATCATCCTTGTATAAACATATAATGGTTATATCCTTTCATTATATTACGGTTATGTGAGGAGAGCTAATTTTTGTTAGATTATAATAGTAAGCAAAGTAAGTTTTTTTTGCAATAGAACTCAAACATGTCTAGAGTATAACATACGATGCATTTTTGTGTGTCCTTATATTTAAGTAATGGTTATTTCATCACTTATTGATTGTCACATGAATGTATATATGTATGTGATTATGTAAAGAACGATTCTATTTGTAGATAATTTAAAATAACAATGAAAAGTATCTACATATTCTTTTCGGAAACCATGTGTTGGCAAAACGTTTAGATGGTTAGCATAGTGTTGAGGTGCAGTACAATGAGGTTGTAAATAACACAAACTCTAGTAACTTTTCCAAGATTGATGTAAGGATTAAACAATAAATGATTAATGAAACTCATCATAAAAAAGACAATAAGGTTGTAGATAACACAAACTCTACTAACTTTTCCAAGATTGATGTAAGGATTAAACAATAAATGATTAATGAAACTCATCATAAAAAAGACAATAAAATTTATATTCAATTTATAGAACTTTTTAGTGGAATCATTTTGTAAGTAGCCTTAGAACCTCTTCTCAAAACAAATCGATCCTAGTTATGGATGGAAATTCATGCAAGGTAAAAAAACATCAATTATTTTTTCTTAGTGAACCAACTCATCCTGATGCAGGAGCATCGCTCCAAGCCAGCTACGCGCTAGCCAACTAGCACATCAAAACACACATTCGATGGGAGAGAGAGGCACAACCTTCTCGATTTTCAAATTTTGAAAATGTAATTAAATGGTGTAAGACTAGTAGAGCCAAAAAGCCATGCATATGCATAGGCTTTAGTAAAGGTTGCCTTAAATAGGTTGTAAGGCTGAGATCTAGATCCGATTCGGACTAGACAACCATTCAAAATAATTGAATGTAAATTAATGAGAGTTGGTGAGGATGGAGGGAAGAGCTCGAGGAGCCCCTCTTTGTAAAAAAATCTTATTTGTATCTAGTAGTTAGTTTTAGAAGGGGAGGAGAGAGCAGAGACTCTGTTGCAATCTGAGCTCGAACACATTGTAATCAGGCATTCTTGATTAATACAAACAGAGTAGTTTTTCCTGCATGTTGTTGTCCACATGTTTATGAGTTCATGACTGAATGTCTTTATGTGTTGATGATATGTTGTAGATGTATGTTAGGTATGCATTTGCAGGGATAGACAAAATTTACTATCTGTGATTTCTTTGATTCCAAGTTTGGGTTCTTTGAGGCTTCATGCGAGAGGTTGCATGACAGAATATTGCGAGTTCTGTAAGCCAGTGCAAGGAGTGCACTTCTGAATTCTGCAGATTCAGACAATGATGTTCCAAAAGGGCCCACCAGCTGAAGTCACTGACTCGAGGAGAATTCTCAAGGTTGCTGAATACTTTGGAGGTAAGACTGTGCAGAAGAGAGCACAGGACAGACCAGAATCATTGAGGGATTCTGTAGAAGCTCTACTAGCAGGGCATTGAGCAGGTGCATAGAAGGCACAGAGAAGACATAATTTCTGAGACTTCTGTAAGAATCTTCCAAGAGGGCATTGAGCGAATGCATAGGATGCATTAGGAGAAGAACTCTATTTCAAGTTCGGCAAGAAGACATAATCACTGAGGATTCTGGAAAACGTTGCCAGGAGGGCATTGAGTTGGTCCAGGTGTGCATAGAAAGAACTCTTGTTGAGTTCAGAAAGGAGAAGAAGTGTCAAGAGAAAGAACTTCATAGGGTTATTGAACACCCTACAGGCTCAGCAAGGAGTGCTTGAGTAGGAACTTGCCAGAGGGAATTTCCATTCTTTCAAGGAGAGAAAGGGGCAGAGACCTTAGAGGTCTGAGTAATTGAAGCTCAAGAGAATAAATACATGTGCAAGGAGTGCACTAGGCCAACACCTGATTAAAGTGTTGATAGATAGACAACCATTTGAAGGCTTGTTAGGAAACATGAGTGGGAGTGAGAGAGGACTTATTCGAAAGTCCCGAAACTCAGGACAAAGAGAATCTTTGTGTGCAGAGACTCTGTAAAGAGTGTAGAATTCAAAAAACCTTTCAAGGTTTTAGAGAGGACTAAGCTGAGGAGAAAAAGTGTCTTTGCGCACAGAGCCATAGTTGCAAGGAATCGCAAAAGTCGAGAAACCCTTTGGTGGGTAAGAGTTTGAAAAGCTTAGGAGGGACGGTGTCTTTAGAACGCAGGTGGGATCCGAGGATACAGGCTTCACAGAAGGAGAAAAGGATGAGACTTTCGAAGCGTTTCAAGTCTTCCAAGTTCAGGAAGAAGCGCAAGATCAGGAAGGAGCACAACTGTCGTTAGATTAGCTGGAGAGGACGAGATCTAGACCATCGAGTCTACGTCCAGGAAAGTAGGAGGAGAGTGCACAGGAGAAAGAGATATGGGCCGTCAGATCTGGGTGTATGGACCGATAACCATCAGATTAGGGAGAAGTTGCATGAGGTTTAATCGTCGTATGTGAAGAGGGGAAAGAAAGGAATATTTCGGCATTTCGGCTACCGGGAGATACAAAGGGCAAGAGTCGGGACTCCTGACGCACAAAATCCTGAAAGGATCATGACTTTCCAATAGGAGGACACGTGGTGAGCGATCAAGGTTTCAGGGAATTTCCTGAAAGGAGGATTTCAGCATTTCGGCTACCGAGAATGCAAAGGGTAAGAGTTTGGAACTCTTGACCCATGAAATCCCAAAAAGACACAAGTCGTTAGATCAGGAGAGGCTATGAGTCGTTGATCCCAGTTTGGACCGGAAGATCGACATTTCGGGCTTTGGTATTTCAGTATTTCGGATACCAAAAGCTTGAAGGGGCAAGGAGTTGTTGTAGCGAGGATCACGAAGTCCTGAAACACGAATTCCCGAAAGCATAGCGAGGAATAATGTCAACCACGAGACAGGATCACATATTTCGGCATTTTGGAATTCGTCTTTTCAGCCATCCTGAGGATAAGGATTCAGGCACTTCGGTGTTGGAAACCTCAAAGTCCCAAAATAATCATATCTTTGGAGTGGGGCTGAGGTCACACATTTCAAAAGTTCGGGATTCGACATTTCGACAATCCCAGGGACAAGAAGCTGGGCACTTGACATTGGAAGTATCGAAGTCGCAAAACGCGACATCCCTTCAGAATCAGGGCTGCAGTCATGAGGGAAGGTGGTTTCATGGACTGAGGATTGGCCAGGGCTAATCGTTGATTGATCCATTTCGTCATTCGGAGATCAGGGGATTGGGGAGCCAGAGAACTTGACGTCAGGTTTCATGAAATCGTGAAACCCGAAATTTCCTTTTTCGTTAAAAGGTCACAGTCGTGTCTGGAGGCTGTGTGCAAGTGAAAGCTCGTGCCTGGTGTGTGTTTGTGCAGGTGGGGTTTTTCAGGAAAGGACCTGTGGATCAGGTTCATTTGGTTTTAGTGAAGGCCCGAAAGAACCATTTTGGTTCTGCGAATCAGAAGGGAGAACGATCCTGTAGCGGATTCTTAGGCCGAGGGTCGATAGTCTGCATCACATCCTAAATACTTTCATATCATTATCATGATAATGATCATATTATTGATAGTTTCCAGTTTGGGTCATCATATTTAAAGGTAAGTAGGATAAGTGAGTAGAACCCACATGCCTTTTTGGGGTTTTAGTGTTTGATCACTCTTAATAATAGTCTTACCAAATCAAGATGATCTCCATATTCTTAGATATAGGTATCATGGCTAGGTAGTTTTTCACTAAGGTGCATTCTATGCTAGATTCATCTATTCTAAGCTACTTAAGTTCAAGGGATTCATGTATTGAAACAATGTACATTCAAACTTGAAACTAATTATGTTATGACACCATGAAATTGTACTAAGCTAAGAGATTTGATACACAATTTTCCATAATAAAAATTTGAATAACTGATATATGATTCACAAAGTCTTCATATTTTTTAACATCAATGAAAGGACAATTAGAATTATAAAATTGAAAAATAAAACACAATATTTTATTACATTTTATGTGAAATTAAAAATGATAAAATGAAAAAGATAAATAAGTTGATATTCTTAGATGTTCCCCAACTACTAATTCTCACCTTAAACAATACCTCCAAATCTCATGTACATAACACTTGTTGATGTGTTTTTTCCTTTAAGGAACACGTCCATAACTCGTGTGTTTTGACTCCATAACATTGAATTAATCCTTTCCACCACGTCACTTGCAATCCATCAATCCATCAATCATTATTTTTTCTAATGCATTATGTCCTATGAAAGATTTTATCTTTTTGTATATCGAAAAAATAAATTATTTAAAAAAAATAAATTATTTATATAAAGTTGGACATAATAACATTCAATAGAGTGTCTAAATTTTGACTCTTTCTTGTCCATGTTGTTGTTGGGAATTTTCATTTTGACTCACATAACGCCATCCATTGGTGATTGCATGGAGGCCATTTGGCAGTCATTTAGGTGAGCCACACCGTTTTGAATCCATTTCAAAGAACTAGTTTCAACCATTGCAAAACACCTTTATAATTGGGCATATCTAGACATAGAGAACTTGTTTTCTTTCATCAAGTAAATCGTAAACATGAACTAGAACAATTTTCAATATAAGAGAAACAATTTTTTCAATATGGGTTCCCTTGTGCGAACCTTAAGAACCACAGGGGGTCTATGAACATGGATTTTTTTTTTCATCAAACTAAAAAAACAAACATCTTTATTTTATTACTAGTTAACAAAATTTAAACTTTCTACCCACCTATTGTATCTTGGGTAGTCCCTAGATCATCATCTTATTATTGATTTATTGAAAAAAACAAAAATCTTAATTTTATTAAGAGTTAACAAAATTTAAACTTTCTACCCACCTATTGTATCTTGGGTAGTCCCTAAATCATCATCTTATTATTGATTTATTTGTTGTAAATAAAATTATTAGACATTTATGAAGAACTAAACAAATATATGCATCCTAAAGAGGTATATGGAGCAAACTTAGAAGCCAAAATTTGAATAAAAAATATATGCATTATAAAGAGGTTTATGGATAAAACTAAACTTAAACGCGAAAATTGTGAATAAAATCATTGAATTCATTTATAATGTTTCAATGAAATTTTAATTT
Source organism: Picea sitchensis (assembly GCA_010110895.2). Lineage (NCBI taxonomy): Eukaryota > Viridiplantae > Streptophyta > Pinopsida > Pinales > Pinaceae > Picea > Picea sitchensis. The sequence continues at coordinate 107,432 of SNQJ01S0014650.1, forward strand.
CATTATTAATCACATATCTAAAAAGATAAATTTCACAATAAATCTTTAACAATAATTGAAGCAAACAAATTAAATTTCCCTTCTTTTTAATAAAATTACATAATTTTCTTAACTAAGAAAAATGAGTTACATAAATAATGCAAGAACTCACAATCTCAACATTACTCTACCATGAAAAAATATAAGCTTCAATAAGCTCATCATACTAATTTGTAAACTAATTTTGTTATGAACATCTCATCATATAATCATGTGAGTATAACACATGTCCATGCCTAATAAATGAAGATTCTAACAACCTTCTAATTATTTATTCCTAACAAACAACTCTTGTATAAATTTATTATATATTCTAACAATATTAACTCTAAAAAAAACTTAAATAAAATAACTAAGTATTAGGATAATGATATCTAAAAGAACATTAGTTAAGAATTTCAAAATATAAAATATATAGATAAAAAATAAAATATTAATTTCTAAGAAACTACTCTTTTATAAAATTATTATCTATTCTAACAATATTAATTTAAAAAAAAAGTTAAGTACAATAAAATAAAATAATACTAGACTAAGTAGTTTTAGGATGATAATATGTAACAAAACATTACATTAGTGAAGAACCTCAATGTATTAAAAAAAATAAAACAACCATAGAATCTATTTTGTCATCTCTTTGTGTATTTTATTCTGTTAAGTAATAATAACAAAAATATGATAAAGAATGTGAATAAAATCTAAATTATATTTATGTAATGATTAATTTTTTTAGTTAATATTTAAAATCTAAATTACATTACTTTTTTTTGGTTAAACATTAAAAATCATAAAACTAGCATAGCAGCTAAATAGTTGTTGGTGAAATGAATCCTTAAAAGAATATATTAAATTTTATTATTGATTAACAAATAAATGGTTGAGCTTCATTTATTTTAATTTCTGTCAATCACTTAAGTGGCAATCAGTTAGCTATCAAAGTAATTTTTAAATATGATTAGGTAAATGTAAAAGAGTAAACACATAAACAAATGTCTTTATAATAGCTAGGAAGTTAATGATTGAAATCACAACCATTTATTTTGTGTGACTACTAAGAATATTCCAGCCATATTTAATCTTGTACATAGAAAACTTATTAAACACTAAACCCCTATTAAATCTACCCATTATCAATAGATGTATGCCTTTTGACGTAATTAATAAATTAGTCTTATTGATCAACTAATGCTTATTTTTAACACAAACCATGACCGGTTATAAATTGAACATAACGCATATATTGCAACATTGTAGTAGATTATAGAAATGCACCATTTTTTGGTGTGAATATGCAGGAACTCTGAATTGGTACAAAATGTAGTGCTCCTGCTTGATGGAGGTGCACTTATATTGATGAAAATATCAACGACTTATTATGATTTGGAAACGATGTGTTTATGTATTTAGAGTATCATTGTTATGTCCCTGTTATATAGTAGGGACATTATGTTTTGGGTTATTTTAATTATTTGAGATTATGTTTTGGGTTATTTGGATTATTTGAGAGTACAATTTCCAACGCTGTATTACACGTTTTAATCTAAAATTTGTTAACCTCATGTTTGCATCGGATACAGGAGCGAGGAGGGTGGCGGTGTTAATGATTGTCTGGCAATTTACTGCAGTCTATGTTCTTCTCACAACACAACATTCGATGTGCAGTCACTCCGATGCAGTCTATGCTCTGTTCAGCGCACGACAATCGATGTGCATTCACCTCCACCTACTTGATCGTCTTGCGGCTTGCCCCCACAACTGCTATTCAATTTATTCCCTTGATAAGTGCCACCTGTGTGGTTTGGCTAACAAGAAATCCACTGTTATGCCAACTTCATTCTTGTTTTCCTCATGCTCAATCGCAAGGAGATGGGTCAGCATCTTCTTAACCAGTTTCAAATGGTTTTCAATGATATGCGCTACATTGTCCTGCAGGCTCTGCCCTCTCGATGTGAGATCCGCCTGCCTTTCCGATTAGCCACGCCACCAGGAACATGATGTGAGATTCCCATGCCTTTCGGATTATCCTCTCCACCAGGAACCTGTTGGATTGGGATTCGGTTCATCCCCTTGCCCTGCAACTACTCGTCTTTCACCTCTCAGCGGACACCTCTCAGATGGTGAATGAGTGCTATGACGGAAAGGTTTTCGTTAATAAACGCAGAAAATGGATATCTCAGAAGAAAACGAAGCAGTAGACATGAACGTTTTCAAAGATGGGCACAATAATGTATTTGTTCGAGCGGTTCTCATAACGACATTCAGGCGCTCCTTAGTTGTTTGTCGAGCAAACACAGAAGAGCCTTCGAATATGGAAATAAGTTGGACTACGAATGTAAGGCATGTTGCACATGTCACCTTCGACCGTTTTAATGTCTTCCAGGGGTGGTYGGTCAATTTGGAGYTCGAGATCCCCAGAAGAGTTCYCATGATGAAAAATATATTTTGGTGTTCAGCAAAATAAAGTTATCTAAACTTGGAAAAWTTAAACCTATCTAGGAAAAATCAAGCTATCGAAACAACAAAAGTCTATCCATACCTTCATTGGTTGGCCATCAACGCTGTGGTAGCCAAAGAACCGAACCTGGAGGTTACCACCATATTCATAAGCTATGGCGTCATTGTTTTCTACCACACTGCTTAGTTATATTCACAATACTCTTTTCCTCCATGTTCTTCGTTTTTTGCCATTCTTTTCTCTCTGTATATGGTGATGGCGTCGATTTCTGACGGAGTTGAGATGATTCTCCTCCATATTCTTCGTTTTCTGCCATTCTGTTCTCTCTGTATATGCTAATGGCGTCGATTTATCATGGAGTTGAGTTGGCCTAATATATAGGCAATTACTCAATGTTTCTATCGTCATATTTTGCGTTAAGCCTAAATAAAATTATCTGCTTGTAGTCAAGATTATGGAATAATATTGTTGGGCATGGGAGTAAATTTGGTTTTAGAATATGGTTTTTTTGAATTTTAATTTATTTTGGTTTGTACCTTCTGAAGGATCTTTGTCTGAAACTTCCTTCTTTGCTTTAGCTATGATGAAAGAGAGCGCGCACGTCTTTGTCTGTCAAAAGTTTGGTCGGGACTCCTGACCATGATGTTTAGCTTTGTCTCAAATTTCAATGGCTTATAAGACTTGCAATTAATATTGGGCTACAATGACAGATTGCGCGTGCATCACTGAAACGCCAGATCGTGAGAATCATGTTTGGCTGTGTCAAACTCCACAAAATTATTAGTCAGGTTCTAAGAATCATGTTTAGTTGTCTCAAACGCCACAAAATTATTATTCAGGTTCTCAGAATCTTGTTTGGTTGT
>SNQJ01S0014650.1:113678-151342 GCA_010110895.2 Picea sitchensis
ATACCACATTTTAGTATTTTTAATACCATAAAACATAATCTATACTTCCTTGCCATGATATGTCCTTAGCACTGACTAGCTGTCCTTCTACTTGATTTTCTCTGATGCAATTAATTAATCAGCTGGCTCCTGCAATTAATCAATAAGTTGGCAGTCAATTGGGAGATCGGGAAATATGGAAATATGGACGGATGTCAATCGAATATATTGAAGGCCTCAAATTCTTGCCATTGCTTCTGTTAAACCTTGGATTTGTTAGTAACTTGCCACTTAACTCAAGGAAGTAAGGAAGGAACGTGGCCACCTACCAAATGCAGATAAATGGCATTTACATTTAATTTTGATCGTGTCACCAGAACATCCCCTAATTATGTTTGTTGAATGTAATTTTTATTTGCAACTAATCATAATTAATATTAAATAATCTTAATCTTACTGTTATGGGTATGCAATAAAAAATCTTACCGTAGAGGGATAAGGGTATAGCTTGTTATATTATAAAGAATGTTTATCCTCACATTTAGCTTCATAACATTGACCCTCTCAATCAGTGCATTTGGATAGAAATTTCAGACACCAATGCTAAGAAGATGTATATAGCAATTTTCTATTTTGCACTTATTAATTCTACTTTCTATAAGAAAAACAATCTAGATAACAATTGTCCCTATACTAATTTAGAACAAGATATTTATAGTTTGAAAAATAAAGGTAATATCTGTAATGATCCCAAGCCAATTTTTTTGCTTGAAACCACTAACTACCACTGATGTGTTTATTGATTATTTGATGTGCAGGGGGCTACTGATGTTTCGAACTTAGGGTTTGTTTTAGTTATTTAGACAAGGTTCATATAAGATATACCCAATACATGCGAGATCACAACAATACTCAAGATATGGAAAACACAAGCATAGATCTGCCCTTTATTATGAAAAAGCATGAACCTAATACAATATAGAGTAGATCTGGAATAGTCCTCAGATGGCTCCAACAGATAAATGATATGAGCTGCTACAAAATGCTCCCAACAATAGAAAATAAGCCTCCAAAGGCTGAGTACAATGTGAAGACCCAAGGTGCCAACAACAAGTGAACGACCAACCCCCTGGGCTGCTGGTGCGTCCTGCTGGTACGTCCTGTTGGATGATAAGGGACCAATATTTCGACCCAGCTGAAGGAGATGCCTAAAACATACCAAACTCCACCAAAATGTAGATCGGGACAAAGGAAACTCCTCCCGGAAGTCTGAAGCTCAAACACTCAATCCTCCTCCTCCAATGGTTGAAACCCTAATACAATATGCACCCTCGTGAAGCCATGGATAGCTCAATAATTTGTTCTGAAGGAAGGACACCTCCAAAACCTCTGAAACTCTCCAAGATGATAGATCGGGCTGTGATAACCCCTTAAGAGAAGTTTCAGGTCCAGATTCTAGGTAGAACTCCCTAGATCTGAGAAAGACTGAATCACAAGATGTTCTCCTTTCCTCAAGTCCGTCCCAATCTGTCACTGAAGATATGATGGTGATAACTCTTCAAGAAAACCTCCAAAATGATGGTCAAGGACCTGCAAATAGAACCCAAGTGCCAGAATACCCCCAAGCTCTCTTGATTGGCTGGATTGAACTCTTCTTCAAGATATGGTGCGTCCCTGATGAAAATCCCTGAATAGTACAGCCCTGCTGCTCTCCTAAATCTATAAGTGGATCTGTGATTAGTGTAGAATGGTGTGGGTGGAGTATTTCATCCCCGAGACCAAGCTTGGAACAAGGTGAGTGGATTTTTCATCACTGATTTGTTCCCAAGGGTTTGTAACAACAAAACCCTCAAACGGTATGCTCAAGAGAAATAACAAACAATTACCAAAATCCAAAATGCCTAAGAGGTGCGCCCTAGCCTTCTCTTTATATTTTTTCTTCTATTTCCCTATTGAGTTAAATTAACTCCTAGAGTTAACCCTAACTCAACCTCTAGCTCTTCTATTTCTTCATTGAATTATCTCTTAACTCTTTTTTCACCATTTTATCAAGTCAACTTAAGAATATAACTTTAGTTTGGTTGACCCTTCCCCTTAGTGTGAGACTATGGCTTAGTGGGGACACCTAGACCACTAAGTCTTCCAAACCTCTTCATCAAGAGGTGGGGGACATTACAATATCCTCCTACTAGGAGACTCTAATGCTAGGCCTGCAACTAGACAAGCTACTCTTTTAAGCACTGATTCCAACCATAATCCTTTATGGCTAAATGAGGACATTGTTTTATCTAATAGCTACAAAAGAAGCTCTGAAGACCTAATTGAGATTTTTTTTGGTACTAAGTTGGTCAAGCTCTGCATCTCTCAAGACCTAATAATTTGCAATGGAGAAATAATATGGCCAAACTCCAACCAGATGACTTGTATTTGTGGGCTAGGGAGTAGTGTTGTAAATTATGTGATATATGATATCAATGTTTCCAACCAAATAACAAATTTTGACCTTTTAAATGACCATGAGCCTCACTCTAATCATAAACCTTTAAACCCAACTCTAAACATTTCCATGCATAGGAGTGTCATTGAAGATAATTCTGATAATCAAAGGAATTTGCGCTTTTACAAAAGTAAAGTCGACATTTTATTAAAGAATTTGAACAGTAAATTAAATCTCCTAGCTTATAAAGACAACATTGAAGAACTCTATCATAATTTTACAACTACCCTTTCCACTTCTATTAACAAGTTGTCTTTCTAGGTATCCTATAAAAAGAATAATAGGATGACCAACCCTTGGTATGATAAAGAATGTAAAATTGCTAGGAAATCCATTAGGAATGCTTATAGTGAGTCCTTAAAACTCGATAAGATTAATACGTACAAACACCTAATTAAAAGGGAAAAAAAGGCACTATATCAATAAAAGGAAAGAACAAATTTCACAACTATATAAGTTGGATCCTAAAAAATTCTAGAGCCAAATTCTAAACTGCAATACTAAAGATAATAATAGGATTCGCTTAAGGGAATGGAATTCATATCTTAAAAGTCTTTATGAGTTCCCTAATGCCATGGAAACCATTCCTATTGTTCCTACAAAGGAAGAATTTTTTTCTTTATATGACATAGAGTTCGGGATTAAGTGGCTTGCAAATGGGAAAGCTAAGGACATAGAAGGCTACCAAGATGAAATTTTTAAAATCAGAGGGTCAATCCTTATCCCTCACATACACAAGCTTTTCAATTTAACATTCAAGAAAGGCTTCCCTAAACCCTGGATGAAAAGCCTCATTGTTCTTATTTTTAAAAATGGGGATAGAAACATTCCCTCTAATTATAGGACCATTATGATTAGCCCGATTTTAGCCAAGATTTATGGAATTATTTTGGAAAAGAAGATTAGCCTTTGGCTAGAAAGTCACAGTAAAAGAGCTAAAGGACAGGCTAGTTTTAAGAAATATCATTCAAATGTGGACCATCTTGTTACCTTTAGGATCATTGCAGAGGAGTTCCGCAATACTAAAACCAGTATTTTTTGTTGTTTTGCTGACTTTAGAAAATATTTTGACATGGTTCTTAGGAAAAACCTTTGGAATAGGTTGGAAGAGATAAAATTGTCTCTCGAGTTTAGGGTTGCTGAAGTAAGGATGTATGAGAATGTTATTGCTAAGTTTAAAACAATGATGATGGTAAAAATAGATTAACTGGAATATCGGAGTCAAACAAGGTTGTCCCTTGTCCCCTACCCTTTTTGGCATATACATGACAAGTTAGAATATTTCTTAGAAAAAGAAGGTTGTGTCGGCCCTACTCTCACTTTTATAGTTATCAATCTTATTCTTTATGAAGATGATATCATTCTTATGGAAAGGAGTCCCCATGATCTTGAAAACCAACTGAGAATCCTCAAGGATTTTTTCCCCAATATGCGTATGATTGTTAATAGTGATAAGACTAAGGTCATGATTATTAAATCCAATAACATCCCTTATGACACCTTCATTACAATTTGGAGGAAGTGACTTCATACAAGTATCTTGGAATTGATATTAACCACAAGCCCAATTGGAATTATAGCATTGAGAAAGGGACTATTGGGGGATGGAAAGCTTATTATGGGCTTGAAAACAATTGTAATTCAACTAATATTTGGAGTTGGGATAAGAGGAAACTTCTCTTTGAGACTCTTTTTGCACCTGTTATTCTTTATGGATCTGAATTATGGGGCTATAGTATCTCTCGTGAATCCTGGAGAAAGATAGAGCAAATACAAAACACTTTTGTAACCTATAATCTAAAAATTAAAGTAAATGCACCCTATCCCATCCTCCTCTTAGAAACAAGTCTCTCCCCCATTACGAGAATGGCTATGACTAAATACCTAATGTATAAGAATGCTAGGGTCCTAACCTGCACATAGGTAGAACAATATATTCAGATGTAATAAAGGTCAATATTAATAAGGCCTTTCAATAAAATCGAATAAGGCCGATGTAAGAAGACCTAATAGAAGCTTCTGCTTCTAGAAGGATTTTCCTCTAGATGCTTCTTTTGATACACATATTTAGCATAAATAGGAGTCAAGGGTATGAGAACCCTAGCTTGGAGATTATTGTAGTAGAGCGTTCTGAATCATTGTGTTATTTTTGTTGTTGTTCTTATATCATTTCTATGTTATTATGGAGATTATGTCTGTTATATTATTGTTATTCTGCCATTTCTAGCATTGTATTTCTGTTTCGCATACTTTTTATATCTGGTATATTACAAGTGGTATCAGAGCACTTTCCTTGGCAGAAATTGTGGGTAAATTTTTTTCAAGGTAGAGACGTATTCCGATGTCTTTAAGCCACAAATATCTATCGTTATGTGCATAAACCCGTGGTTGAGGGATTCATACATGAAGGAAATACAAGTGGTTCTTAAGCGCACATCTGTTGGCCACCCTAGTAACCCTTGTTGGTACCCCTTCGAGTGGTACTACATCATAAAGCACTGGTGTACAGATCGGCCTAGATTTCCTGAAGCCCTCTTTAGATAAAAAAATCGGTCACCTGACTGCTATAGTGCCACCGAGAACAACACTCTGAAAGATAATCTCTAGTACCTGGGTAGTCGGGTAGTACGACTAAGGCTACGGTCTATCCTCCTTAGTTAGTGCCCTGAGATATTGGTTCGAGTACTACTGTTGGACCTCGTACGTATATCAGAGAGCTATAGCACAGGGCAAACCCTTGTCTATAGAACCCTTGGGGGAAAGAAGCATAAACAAATTAAAACAAACAAGATCTATTGTCGCGCAACTGTGTTTGTGTTGCCAAATCACTACACTTTTCTTCCTAGTTAATCATTTTGGGATTTCATCTCTGCAGTATTCTTTAGACATGAGTATAACACTGCAGGTGTAAAAAAACAAAAACAAAAAAAAGTCAGAAAACTTTTTCACCATTATTTGAGACCTATTCCATTGGATTCACCTCTTCTCCCATATCACCTTCATATATATCATTTTTCAGAAAATTTTGTTTGACCCCACTCGCCCCTTTTCGGTTCCCTCATGCTCATGGCCCATACACGTAGCCAAGAATTGGAAGCTCGCTTCAATACATTGCAATCTAGTCTCACCGAGACCCAGCAAGAAGTGAAACAACTCTGTGCCAATGTTGCAACCATAAATACAACCATCAATACAACCATGTAGTCCTCAATGGAGGAAGTCAAACAAGAACTGACCACCCAGCTTGAATCTATCTTTTCATCACTCTACACCAAACTGAATATCCCTACAGGTAGCCCTTCCTCTGACTCACCCCCACATATTGACGGTGAACATTCCTCTCATTCCCATAATTTTCAACACCATCACTTTCAACGTGACCTACGCCTTCCGCGGGTGGATGTAACCAAATTTGATGGCTCGAACCCCATAGGTTGGGTAACCCAAATGGAGAATTATTTCTCTTTATACGATATTACAAATGACTTGGCCAAACTCTGGTATGGTGTTCTCCATCTAGATCAAGAATGTTGGCAATGGTGGCAATGGAGAAAAACTTCTCGTCAAGGGTATATTGCTTGGACACACTTTTTGGTTGAGTTTTATGAATGCTTTGACACTGACACCAACCATTTGGGCCGTTTGAAAAAGTTGAAACAATCAGGAACAGTGGAAGCCATATTAGCTTCCTTTGAGCGCTTGGCTTTCCGAATAGAGTGCATGATTGATGCCTTTTTTTGAGGGTGTTTTATCAGTGGCCTCAAGGATGAGATTCGGGCCCATGTCCTCATGGCTCAACCTTCGATTTTGGTGGAGGCTACTAAAAGAGCTAAAGAAGCACAATAGGTTATATCTTCTCAAAACTGAAAACCCTCCTTTATACCTCACCGTAAACCCGTAAATCCCACTACTCCCTTCGCCCCACTAAAGATCCAAAAATTGACCAGGGATGAAATGGTTGAACGCTAGCTCAATGGCCTTTGTTATAATTGTGATGACAAATATTTTCCGGGCCACAAGTGTAAGGAACAAAATCTTTTTATGGCCATCTCTAAGGATATTTCGGAGGAGGATGTTGAAACTCCCCTTGTGTCTAAGTCACCTGAAACCACTGACATAACCCCTCCCTCAGACCCTCCCGAAGTAGAACTGGTCATTTCCCTCAATTCTCTCACTGGCTTCTCTGATCCCCAAACCCTCAAGTTAATCGGTTACATCAAGCATAAGAAGGTCATCATTTTGGTTGATAGTGGAAGGACCCATAATTTTATTCATCGCTGCATTTCCCAAGAAACTCATTGCTACATCCATGCCATCGACAATTTCCAAATCATGATCGCCAATGATGGTTCCATGAAATGTGGAGGGCGCTGTGAAAATGTGTGTCTCCAAATCATTGACTACCACCTAAAATCCCATATGTTTTCTATTGACATGGGTGGTTGTGAAATTGTGTTGGGTGCAGACTGTCTAAGGACTTTGGGTCACATTCTCATGGATTTTAAGGAATTAACCATACAATTCAACCAAGAGGGCCACCAATATAAATTCCAAGGCATCACCGCTAGGTCACCTGAGATCATTAGTTCCCGTCGCATGAAAAATCTGCTGAAAAAAGGTCATTCTAGTGTTATTTCCCAACTCCATGCCATACAAGCAACAAAGACACCCTCAGTGCTGCAAGACCTCCAAGCCCTCCTTTATAAACATAAAATGGTATTTTCCACTCCCCAAGGACTCCCTCCTTCCCATGGTGTTCATGATCATTCCATTCCCCTTGTACCCGGAAGCCTTCCCCGCAATATTCGTCTGTATCACCACCCCTTTTCACAAAAAAATGAAATTGAGGAAATGGTCCAGGAACTCCTTGATGAAGGCATTATCTGCCCTAGTACGAGCCTCTATTCTTCTCCTGTAGTCATGGTCCTAAAGAAATAAGGTTCTTGGTGAATGTGTACCAACTTCTATGACCTCAACAAACTGACCATTAAAGAAAAAATTCCCATTCCTGTCATTGATGACCTCCTCGATGAATTGATTGGTGCCCAATTCTTTACTAAACTTGATCTTCACTCGGGATACCACCAGATACGTATGAAAGAGAAAAACATTCCCAAGACTACATTTAGAACTCATGAGGGCCACTATGAGTTTTTGATCATGCCCTTTGGCTTGTGTAATGCCCCCTCCACCTTCCAAAGCCTCATGAATCATGTCTTCCATCCTTTTATCTGTCATTTTGTCTTAGTTTTCTTTGATGATATCCTTCTCTATAGAAAAAACTAGAAATACCATATTACTCATGTGGATCGAGTTCTCCATCTACTCTCTGAGCACCAACTTTTCCTGAAACAGTCTAAATGTGCTTTTGGTGCCTTAGAAGTAGAATACTTGGGTCATCTGGTTGGAAAGGATGGTGTCAGGATGGATCCGAAAAAGATTGAAGCTATGCAAGATTGGCCGCACCCAAATACTCTCAAAAGACTGCATGGATTTCTAGGATTTACAGGGTATTATCACAAGTTTGTTAAGAATAATGAAAATATTGAAACACCTCTCACTGCTCTCCTCAAAAAGAACTCTTTCACTTGGATTCCAGCCGCTTCTCAATATTTTCAAACCTTGAAGATAGCCATGTTCACCACTCTAGTTTTGGCCCTTCCTAATTTCAAAAAGACCTTTTGTGTTGGAATGCGATGCCTCATGGAAATGAATTGGTGTTGTCCTTATGTAAGAGGGTCGACCTCTGGCCGTTACCAGTAAGAAACTATCTGAAAGGAATCTGGGTAAATCCATCTATGAAAAAGAAATGTTGGCTATTCTGCATGTTGTTGATCTGTGGCACCCTTATCTATTGGGCAACGTTTCCAAATTAAGAAAGATCATCAAAGCCTCAAGTGTTTTCTAGAACAACACATTTCCTCCTCGGAGTAACAAAAATGGGTGACTAAGCTCTTTGGATATGATTATGAGATCATTTACAAGAAAGGCAAAGACAATGTGGTGGTGGATGCACTTTCCCGAAAATATGAAGATGAAGGATCCCTTTTTTCTCTTTCCTTCATTGTACCAGATTGGCTCTAAGCCGTTCACCAAGAATGGCTACAAAATCCCAAAAGTTCGCATCTGATCCAACAATTACAGTCCAATGCTCCAGCTCCCCTGGGGTACTCTTGGCTCTATGATGAGCTTCGATACAAAGGTCGTTTGTATTTATGTAAACAATCAAATATTAAATCCACGATACTGTCTGAGCTTCATGCTACACCCACAATGGGGCACTCTGGGTTCACCAAAACCTATAACAGGGTGAAACGTTCTTTTTTCTGGGATGTTATGAAACATGACATCCATAATTTTGTCACTGAATGTGATGTCTGTCAATGCAACATAGGAGAAAAAGCCAAATATTCGGGCACACTACAACTGCTTTTGATTCCACCTTCTATTTGGAAGGATATCTCTATGGACTTTATTACCGGCTTACCCAAATTAGGAAATAAATCAGTGATAATGGTGGTTGTTGATCGTCTTTCCAAGTATGCTCATTTCTACGCTCTTCAACACCCATTTACAGCATCCAAGGTGGCTGAAATTTTCATGGCCCAGGTCTTCAAGCTTCATGGCATGCCACACTATATTGTTTCTGATCGTGACCCAACTTTCACAAGCAATTTTTGGCAAGAATTGTTCAAGCTACAGGGCACCCAATTGCATCTCAGCACAACTTATCATACCCAGACTGATGGTCAAACGGAAGTTGTCAACAAGTGTTTGGAAACATATCTGAGGTGTTTTGCCTCTGAAAAGCAAAATCAGTGGGCTCAATGGNGGATGCACTTTCCCGAAAATATGAAGATGAAGGATCCCTTTTTTCTCTTTCCTTCATTGTACCAGATTGGCTCTAAGCCGTTCACCAAGAATGGCTACAAAATCCCAAAAGTTCGCATCTGATCCAACAATTACAGTCCAATGCTCCAGCTCCCCTGGGGTACTCTTGGCTCTATGATGAGCTTCGATACAAAGGTCGTTTGTATTTATGTAAACAATCAAATATTAAATCCACGATACTGTCTGAGCTTCATGCTACACCCACAATGGGGCACTCTGGGTTCACCAAAACCTATAACAGGGTGAAACGTTCTTTTTTCTGGGATGTTATGAAACATGACATCCATAATTTTGTCACTGAATGTGATGTCTGTCAATGCAACATAGGAGAAAAAGCCAAATATTCGGGCACACTACAACTGCTTTTGATTCCACCTTCTATTTGGAAGGATATCTCTATGGACTTTATTACCGGCTTACCCAAATTAGGAAATAAATCAGTGATAATGGTGGTTGTTGATCGTCTTTCCAAGTATGCTCATTTCTACGCTCTTCAACACCCATTTACAGCATCCAAGGTGGCTGAAATTTTCATGGCCCAGGTCTTCAAGCTTCATGGCATGCCACACTATATTGTTTCTGATCGTGACCCAACTTTCACAAGCAATTTTTGGCAAGAATTGTTCAAGCTACAGGGCACCCAATTGCATCTCAGCACAACTTATCATACCCAGACTGATGGTCAAACGGAAGTTGTCAACAAGTGTTTGGAAACATATCTGAGGTGTTTTGCCTCTGAAAAGCAAAATCAGTGGGCTCAATGGTTACCCCTAGCTGAATGGTGGTACAACACTTCCTACCATATAACTACACGCATGACTCCTTTTGAAGCGGTATATGGACAAAATCCACCTTCAGTTCTCTCATACTTACCAAGTGCCTCGAAGGTCCAGGAGGTTGACCAAACACTTACAGTTCGAGAGGCTATTCTCCATACCCTCAAAGAGAACTTGGTCATGGTACAGAATTGCATGAAGAAACAAGAAGATCAAGGTCATTCTGAACGTCAATTTGCAATAGGGGATTAGGTGTTTCTGCGACTGCAACCTTACAAGAAAACTTCCCTCAAGGCTGAGCATTGTCAGAAGCTAGCACCCAAATTTTATGGTCCTTATATAGTTCTCAAGCGTGTGGGACAAGTAGCCTATCAGTTAGCTCTACTCAATCATTCAAAGCTACATCCTGTTTTTCATGTTTCATGCTTAAAGAAGGTGATTGGAACCAGGTGCGAAATTGAAACCAACCTTCCCAAGTTAGTTGAAGAAGGATCCATTTGGCTACAGCTAGAAGCAGTTTTGGACCAGCGTGAGAATCACCTACGTCAAAGAACCATCAAGGAAGTGCTAGTCCATTGGAAAGATACAACTCCAACATATGACACTTGGGAACCAACTACCATTCTGCAGCAATTTCCACATCTCAAGCCTTGAGAACAAGGTTGTTTTTAAGTGGGTGGACATGTTAGGGTCCTAACCCGCACATAGGTATAACAATATATTTGGATGTAATAAAGGTCAATATTAATAAGTCCTTTCAATAAAATAGAATAAGGTGGATGTAAGAAGGCCTAATAGAAGATTTTGCTTCTAGAATGATATTCCTCTAGATGCTTCTTTTGATAGACATATTTAGTATGAATAGGAGTCGAGGGTATGAGAACCCTATCTTGGATATTATTGTAATAGAGTGTTGTTTGACTGGAGGTTGCCCCCTTGAAGAGGTGCATGAACATTTCTTTCTGAATCAAAGTGTTATTTCTGTTGTTGTTCTTATATCATTTCTGTGTTATTGTGGAGATTATGCTGGTTCTATTACTATTATTTATGTTCTGCATACTTTTTATATCTGGTATATTACAAAGAACAAGTTAAACAACATGGAAGACAAGAGGCGTCCTAAAATTACTTCAAAATCGAGTCATAACCACCATCGACTCAAGCAAGTTTGACATAAATATTCTCGGTCTTGGCTAAACTATTGGGGAATCATGGAAGACACAATTTTTCACAATAAAGATATTATTAAAAAAAAACGTCAAATCAAAATTTAAGGTGAAAATGTGGTGTGATAAAGAGTTAGAGGAAAAAAGAAAATTAAGGTATTATAAAGATGTAATCAACCCTAATCTAGAAAATCAAAACTATGTATTTGTTTTGCTGAGTGTAAAGAAAAAAAATAATCATTTCTAATATAAGAAAAAATTCTCACGAGCTCCATAGTGAAACTGGGCGTTGGTCAATTCCTAAAATGCCACGGGATGAAAGAGTGTGTCACCTTTGTGACACTAATAAGGTTGAATATGAAAAAAAATTTCTCTTAGAATGTCCATCCTATACCTATATTAGATCTCATTTTCCATATATTTGTCACACTATCGACCTTCTTAACCTCTTAACTCAACAAAAGTGTGGTGATCTTGGAAAGCTTATCTTAATCCTTTTCGAGCACAGAAACAAAATTCTAAAGAATATAAAGTAATCACTTACCCTCTTAAGGTCTTATAGAACAATTCAGCCTTAGTGGACGTTAATCATCATCATCATAATCATCATCATCAATTGGGTGTTCATTTTAAAAATAAATTTGTTTTCTAAATTAGAACAATAAAAGTTTATATATTTATAAAATAAATATTTTAGATAATAATTAGTTAGGTAAATAATTATTATTTAACTATTAAAAAACATATATTTATTTAGTTGAACTTATATAATAAGTTATAATAATAATAATAATTAAACAATTTAAATTACTATAAAATAATTATTAATTTGATAGTTAAAATTAATTGAACTTATTTAAATTTAAAGAAATGATATCTATCAAAGTTATCCTCGGTGGTGGAGTGTACTATTAAGGAATCCCTTTATATTAAGTGGTTGGTTCAAAACCCTCCACTATCCTTGTAGAATTCATTAAAATTCTTCTTTTTTTTAAATAGCCAAGCAAATATAACAACTTAAAGTTTACAAATCAGATCTTCTTTAAGTATATCTACATATTTTGAAAAATTTAATTATCAAATAAATACAATATGTATTTTGAAAATTATATATATACACTCTCCATCCAATGTAAGTGGTAATATATGTTGGTTGGGTTTTGTAGTTTGCATGCATCTTAATAATTAATGCTTAAATTTAATATGCAACAATGCAATATACAAATTGTATTTCTATGTTTTATTAATAAAATGTGATTTTAGTTGCTAAGAAGACATGGACAGATATTAAGGTCAATTAATCCACACGAGAGATAAGGGTCTAAGAGAATTCCTAAGTGGGGGTCCAAGGGGGAATTACCCATGTGTATTGATTCAACCCATTTTCCTAAATATTCTATTGATATATGAACCTTATAATTTTTGATTGAGTGTTCCTTAATCCAACCATGCAATTCATGTAAGAGGATGAGTGCGAGAAATCACATCCCATAGTTATTGGGCACATGGGGAATGAGTACAATGAACTTGGGGAAGTGGGTGACTCAAGAAAGGAAAGCCAAAGGGAGGAGATTCATATTGTTGGGACAAGAATTTTTAGAGAGTCAAGTTTTGTGCATGAGAAGAAAGTAGAGAGAAAGAAAGAGAGCTTGGAGCTCGAACAACCATGGAGGGTGAATTATAGACCTTACTTGAGTGTGTTTGGAGAATTTTGTAGATGAATATTGAAGAGCTAGGTCGTCAGCCTGAAGGGTGAACTCCTATGCAAGTTGAACTGTAACAACACGTGCTTATTGTTGTTTGCTGGTAGTTTTTCCTAGAAGCATGTTCTTAGGAGTTCCCAGACAAGATATTCCTTGTTACTTGTGCTACATAGACCTTGATAAATGAATGAGACACCCAATGGACTGAGATCGATGAAGGGGTACATTCCTTTGGTTGGGAAGGTAAAGAGGAAGAGAGATGGTGGAAAATTGGGATAAATGTAGGAGAATATCACTCGGTTCTGATTTTTTGAATTGTGAGTGGATAGTGAGAGACCACACTCTTTTTTCAATTACTAGACTTATCTTAGGGGTGATTGGATGTTGATATTTGAAATGGTTAGTATATGGCTAGGCAGAACATCCACCCCAAGCAGTTGGTTGAACAACTGTTTATAAAAGATAAGTTTTTTATCATGCTTCTATTTTTATTTATCAGCTAAATTGTTGTTCACGAACTCTACGTACTTGATAATGATTTATACACTATTGTAATGAGTTTTTAGTTGCATATCATGTTCATTTTAACATGTTGTAGATGCATTAAATTAATGGTGACAAACATTATCTAAATCTCGTTGTAATTTGTAGTTGGAAGCTACAAGAATTGAATTAGTTGTAAAACTTTTAATTTATGAGTTATTCCACACCATTATGACTCTCAGTTGGGTTGGAGGATGTTACATTATGGTATTAGAGATTCTAGTTCAAACACCAGTCTTATATGGGGTTGAACCAATGTGAGTTTAACTAATTTGTTATTGTAGACTTTTTTTTGTTTGAGTTTGGGGGAAAATGGATAAACATTAGAGTGAATTCCCCAAATTTGTGAGAAAAATTTGAGTTTAAATTACTCATGAATGTATAAGAGAAGTTTGATGTAGTACATCTGCAAAGTTGCAATCTTAAATTTGATCTAGAAGGTCAAATTTTAAGTTTTAATGGTTGTTGTAGTGTTGAATAGAGTTAGAAGAATCGACGACTCAGATTTGTTTTGATCTCAAGATAGAAGGTTGAGATTCATCATCATAAATTTAAAAACTCATAAGGTTTTGGTCGTTTGAAAGGTTGAGTAGATTAACGATTAGGATTCATTTTTGTGCACTTTGAAGTTGAAATAGATCGACAACCGAGATTGATTTTTTACTATTTGGAAATGGATTAAATCAACGATATGAATTGATTTTTCGTTAATTGGGAGGTTTGGGATGATCAATGACTAGGAATCAATTCATAGGTTTGTGAAGTGGATCCAATGGACGGTTAATATGTTCTTTTCTTAAAAATCAGCGACCCCAGATTGATCGAAATTTGATTGAAAATTTTCTAAGTGTTGAAGTTGGCCAAGGAAAATCATTGGTGACAAATAGTCGGGTCAACAAATTCGACTAAGTGTTTTTATTTTCCAACATAAATCGTTGATGGTCAGGAATCAGGCGATACAACGAATTGTTTCAATCAAGTAACAGAAGTTGACGATGGTCAATGGGTCTACGATTGGGCGTCAGCTGATTCGGCATGTTGTTCGGTCAAACAAGAGAAACAACCAATGGTCAATTGTGAAAAAAGGGTGATGATGTTTCATGCCACGTTAGCATCCACATGTCATGTCAATTGAACATCCACGTGCTGTGCCACGTCAACCAAATTGACACCTCAGGATGATGTGTCACTCCACGTCAACATTGACATGTCATGCCACATCAGTAGTTTCCATGTCAACACAGAAGTA
Organism: Picea sitchensis; assembly: GCA_010110895.2. Lineage (NCBI taxonomy): Eukaryota > Viridiplantae > Streptophyta > Pinopsida > Pinales > Pinaceae > Picea > Picea sitchensis. Next base: position 128,483 of record SNQJ01S0014650.1, read on the forward strand.
GTTGATGGCTTCTGGTTGGGTCAGGTGGTTTAACAATTTCTTACAACTGGTTTCCAAGGGAAATGACTGACGACCGATGGGTCGATGGTGAGGCGTTGGCCATATTGGTAAGGAATTTTATTTTCGAATGAAAATTATCGATGACTTATGACCAATGGTTAGGAAGGATGATTTATCATGGTGTTGTGAATTCATTGTCAAGGGATTAGGCCGATGGCCTACGGTAGGGTCTCTAGGTTGGGAAAAATGTTGTGCGCACCCAAAGTAGAATGTCGATGGTCGATGGTGGATAAAGTCAAATAAACGACTCATATTTCATACTATTTGAGATCAATCAATTAGATTTACGAGTAGGTAACACAGTAAAACAATCAATTTTATTTGAAAATTTGTGGTTTTTGAAGGTCATTAACTTGCAGGGCGATTTTGAGGCCCTAAACGACGTTTTTAGCCAATCAAAATTGACAAAACTAAAGTGTACCAAGGTACACTTTGTCTCTATAGATAAAATAAAATAATTCATATAGAGCTATCGAAAGAGTTATTACAGATGAAAAATAAATCTCATATGAGAAAGTTACATCCAAAATAGTATAGGTAAAATTTCGAAACCGGATTTCTTCCAGAAGTAATAACTCCTTGCTCAGAAGTCTGTTTGGGGAACAAGAGTAGTCTATGGAAAATTTATGAACCATAGAAAACAACCATGAAGCCATATTTAGAATATTTGTATGCTAAAATGTGCAGGAAGAGAAAGAAAACACTAGTAAATAGTCAAAACTTCTCTGGAACATAACTTTGAGCTCAGAGCTGAGAATTAAGTAAACAAATAGTCGTTGGAAAAATATTGAGGAGTAGAATACATATTTCCACTCATAATTTTGAATTTTGTACTAAAATTTCTAGAAAATAATAAAATATATTCTGTAGCAGTAAAAGAATGGAAATTGCAACTTATAAATGTTGTAACTTTTCTCTTAGAACTCAGATTGGCTCATGAGTACATCCGTTGGAAAGTTGTTTAAGAGATGAATGCATATAAAGAATCATATTTGTATTTGGTGCATTGTGTCTTTCATAAATTGGGATAAAGAGTAACATATATTCTAATTGATGAAATGTTTTATGTTATGCATGTTCTGACATTAATCATTACATGCACATTTCTTGTAGAATTAGAGGTAGAGGAAAGTGAATTTGGTTCTTATATGAGTACCAGAATTATGAATGATGATGAGGGGTCATATATCCATGAGGAAGAGTTAATAGGTATGCATGGAAGGATGGATAATGTTGAGACAACGTAAAATGGAAGAAATGAATGGCATGAGCATGTAACTATGAGAAGTATGCATAGAGAAGTGCATAGTTATAGAGATTATAATGAAAGGATTATGAAGTTTCATGAAGAGATACTTCAGAGCTTAAATATGTTTCATAAGAGAGTCAACAAATATTCTAGCATGAGGAAAGTGGTTAGTTCTAGACAAGTGACAACATCCAGATCTCAAATAAAAAAGGATGATCATCAAAATTAAAGGAAGTAAAGAAGCATGAGAAAGCGTCGTCATTCTCCAAGGAAATTCACCAGAATAACTCATGCAAGTTTATGGACATGGAGCATCCCATGTGTGTTTTCTGTTAGGAGGAAAAGGAGAAGGAATGAGGTAGAAATCTTGCAAGGAGAACTCCAAAAAATCAAGCCGCCAACTTTAAATGGTGAGCATAGGAAAGAGGAAAAGGTCAAGCCTTGACTATTGTAAATGAAGAAATATTTTGAGTTTCATGATTACCCCTCAAGGGTATAATATAGAATTGCAACCTACCACTTGCAAGGAAAGGAATCCATGTGGTGGGATAAGATTTTAAGCAAGTGAAGAACCTTCATGAGAAGTGAATCTTGTGGAGTCAGTTAAAAGGATATTTTGAAGAAAAATATTTGTATGAGCATTACTATGAAAGGAAGATGAAAGAGTTATTTGAACTCAAGTTAGGAAGCATGACAATGGACGAATATGATAATTGATTCTTTGAATTTATGAAATATGTTGACTTCATAGAATATGAGAAGGTCAAAATCAAAAGGCTTCAAAGTTGGTTATACTCCTTATATATTGAAAAGATTCAGTATGATAACCCCAAAACCTTTGAGGAAACCGTAAGTAGAGCAAGGCATATTTATTAATAGAATCAAGGAAGACCAGTTTTCCAAAATCCTTGGAATGACAAGATGAAGGAAAAAAGGTTTGAAGCCACCCTTTTTCAAGAACAACACCCAAGAAAATTAGAAAGGAATTTGAAGCCAAAATGAGGACAAGACTACAGATTCATTTGGGAAAAGGTCGAGGCAATAACCTGTAAAATGTTGGGGATGTTAGAGAAATCACTTATATAGGGACTGCCCTCACAAAGGAGAAAGAATGAGGACTATCCACAACATTCAAGAGGATGAAATAGTGGAAATATGGGAGGAAACATGCCAAAGTTGTATGCATCCTTGGACAACAAGCATGTTGAATATCAATCCCCCATGATCGAAGTGGAAGGTAATATTGACAAAACCCAAATCAATTTTAATTGATTATATAACTAGCCATAGTTACATAAATTCTAACATTGTTGAAATGTTTCACTTGAAAAGGAGTAAGCATAAGAAATCATGGTTATTCCAGTTAGCCACACACGCTAAGGGGAAGGTCAATGAGTTGGTTAAAGATTGTAAAATATATATGAATGGATTTAGCACAAACTTAAATGTGAACATTATACCATTGGGTTAATATGACTGTCTAATTGGCATGGGTTGGTTGGAAAAGGATCATGTTGTCCTAGATTTTTACAACAAGACAATCACATGTCTTGACGAAGAAGGGAAAAAAGGAAAGATTCAAGGCATTCGAAGAGTTGTAGCTATTAAAGAGATTTCATCTATGTAGTTGAAGAAGAACTTCAGGAAGGGATGCCATATTTTCGTAGCCCATATGGAAGAGAAAACCTAAGAAAACATGGAAATCGTTAACGACCATCCAGTCTTGAGGGATTTTGAGGATGTTTTTAGACAAATCTTGAGATTTCCACCAAAGAGAGATGTTGATTTCTATATTGATTTGGGGTTAGGAGGTTCCCCAGTGTCCAATAGACCTTACAGAATGGGAAAACCATAATTTAAAGAATTGCATATTTAACCTGGAAAATTTTAAAGAAGGGGTATATATGTCCATGTGTGTTTCCTTGGGGACCCCTGGTTATTTTAGTGAGAAGAAATGTGAAACCCTAAGGCTTTGTATTTATTTTTAACAACTGAATAAGGCCACAATAAAGAACAAATATCCTTTTCCAAGAATTCATGACTTATTTAATGAGTTGAAAGAAGCACAAATCTTTTCCAATATTGACTTAAGATCATGTTATCATCAAGTGAGGATAAAGGAATAATACATCATCAAGACAACATTTAGGAAAATATATGGGTATTATAAATTCATGGTAGTACCATTTGGACTATTAAATGCCCCATCAATTTTTATGTCCCTAATGAATGGAGTGTTTAGGGAGTACTTGTACAAGTTTGTAATTGTTTTCCTAATTGATAGACTTGTCTACTCTGAATCATAAGAGAAACATGAGAAACATTAAGAATGGTGTTGCAAGTTTTGAGAGAGCATATATTGTATGCTAAGCTAAGTAAATGCATATTTTACCAAAAGAAGATTCACTGCTTGGGGCATATCATTTCCGTAGAGGGGATACTAGTTGATCCTGAGAAGATAGAGGCCACTAGAGGATGGTCATCACCAAGAAATGTCACAGAGTTTAGATCATGCATGGGTATTATTGGTTATTACCAAAGATTCATAAAAAGATTCTCAAAGATTACAAGTTGAATCACTCCATTGCAAAATAAGGGAGTGAAGTTTGAATGGACTTCCAACTGTGAATAAATCTTTCGGCAACTGAAGTACACCTTGAAAAATGCACCAATCTTGAATATTGCATATAAGGATGAGTATTTTGGTTTGTGCAGAAATGCACGCAAGGAAGAGCTTGGTGGATTCCTTAGTAAAACATATCATTTGGTATGTTACGAGCGCAAAAAATTAAAAGAACATGAGAAGAATTATTCCACCCACAATCTAGAGTCATAAGAATTTGTACATGCACTAAAAATGTGGAGACATTACCTCATTGACAAGAAATTTTAACTAAGAGAAGACCACTATGATCTGAAGCATTTGTTTCGCCAACCAACATTACATGTTAGACAAACAAGATGGATGGAATTTCTGAGCAAATAAGACCTTGAAATTAAGCATATAAAGGACAAATAAAATCAAGTGCATGATGCACTCAGTAGGAAGGATAATCAAGTACCTGTTGGAACCATTACCATGTACATGACCGATCCAAAAGATACAATTATTGAAGTTGAAAATTCAGATCAACAATATGTGAACATAAAAGTAAAATTATAACAAGGTAATTTTCAGATGAAACTTAATCTTTATGAGTTGAAAGAAGTTGAAATTCTCATGTACAAGAACAAAGAATATGTGTCGAATTCTAATGAGAAAAAAAATGTAGTGTTGAAGTAAATGCACGACATTCCATATGCGGGGCACCCAAGATATTAGAAAAAAATTGTAGTTGTGAGAAGCCAATACGTTTGGCTATGAATGAAGAAAGAAGTGTCTAATTACATATTCGTATGTCTAGAATGTTAGAAGGAAAGGAAAAACCATAGGAATATATTGGGGTTATTGTAGTCATTTCGCATTCCAAAATGGAAGTCAGAAGTTGTCACAGTTGATTTCATTCTTAATTACGAAAAATAATGAAGAAACTTTATTCCATCACGGTGGTCGTGGATAAATGAAATAAAAAATGAATTTTATCCGAGTGAATATTACATACAAGGAAACAAATATTGCATAAATCTATATGAAATAAGTTTCTAGACTGCATGGAGTTCCTAAGGAAATAGTTTTAGACATAGATCCAAAGTTTACTTCAAATTTTTGGAAGGGTTTGTTCAAAGGCTCTAGGACAAATCTATATCTCAGTACAATGTATCAACCAAAGTATGATGGGAAAACAAAGAGGACTAACATAATAATTGAAGAAATGTTTCAAATGCATGTAATGGATAAACCATCCAAGTGGGAATATTATATTCATTTAGTTTAATTTTTCTACAAGAATCGATATCAGACCTCGCTAAAAATGAATCCATTTGAATCATTGTATGAAAGAAAGTGTAACAAACCAATGAGTTGGGATAATCCAACAAAGAGAGTACTTGTTGAACCAGATTTGTTAAAGGAAATGGAAGAGAACATGAAAAAGATCAAGCATAATTGAAAGTTTGTCCAGGACAGGTAGAAATTTTATGCTGACAAGAATAGAGTGTTTAGAGATTTTAAAGTGGGTGAACACATGTTCTTAAAAGTGAAGGAGAAAAAAAGTTCATTAAGATTCGGTAGTTTCCTGAAGTTGTCAGCGAGATAATGTGGACCTTTTGAAATATTATAAAATATAGGGCTAGTTACATACATCATAACATTATGTACGTCTGTTCTAACCCTATATTTCATAGTATCACCTGGTGATTATAATTTCTTCCTCTAGTCATATTTTATTGTAAATAATATTTTATTCTTCAAATGATTTACAAAAATAAAAACAAAAACAAAAACAAAGGAAAACAAAAACAAAAAAAGAAGAAGGAAAAACAAAAGAAAAAGGAAAAGAAAAGAAAAAGGATAAAAATAGAAAAAATGAAAACACGGTATAATATATATATATATATATATATATATATAACCCCATGAAAAATTAATTTGATTTGACTCATACTGTATAATCATGATCAAGCCTTTTAAATTTATGTTGATAGGTTAGTGAATAAATTTGGTGAAACAGTTTAAAATTGGAAAAATTACCTAGGTTAGAGTAATAATTAAGAAAACAGTCTAAGATGGATTAATAAGTTAGTTATTTAGGTTAGGAGTTAGGTTAGCGATGTTGATTTTAATAAAAGTTGAAAAGGGATTGTTAAAATACCCTTTTATTTGAGTAAATTTTGATGTTTTTAACTTAGGAAATAAGACCTTGGTGAAAAAATGAGAAAGGGTGATCTTAGCGCTACCAATTGTATGACTTTATCCTAAGTTTTATTATGGATAAGACTCTTTGTCATGTTGCAACTAAAATCCGTAAAATTTTCATCGACAACATCTAGCAGCACCCAGATCGACGACCCTCAGTGCATTTCAGAACCCCCCCCTCCCCCGACCTTTCTGCCTTTAACGATGGGGGGGTATGGAAAAGTGGTTTCCCCTGCACTGGCCCCACATAACGTGTCACCCTCTCATCATTTCAGACACCCCACTCAAATCCACTTACCACCTACCCCACCCTCTGGAATCTTGCCAAACCACCTACCCAATACCACCCACCTCACTCTTCCATCGTACCCCACTTTCACCTGTCGCACGTCACACCCCACATACATGTTATCCAATCAATGCCCTCCCCATGAATGTTAATCACCCTGTCATCACCCCACTCCATAATAGACACCTTCGTTTCACTATAAAACCTCATTCCTTAACCACTCTAACACTATTTGGAGATCCATACACTGTCGAATCCATGCCAAATCCATATTTCAAAATAACTACCACCAAAATTGACTATCGACAGATGCAATTAACCTGGGTAATTACAGTCCTCCATTAATTCATCTTAGAACTTTGTTATTCATGACTCCCAAATCCAAATCTGCTAAGACATCTGAGAATCTGATCCTTCCCCCTCCCATCGACCTGGATCATATTCCCCTCATAGATAAAGACTACAAGATTACAGATTCGAAGTGTGAATTCGACTTATTCGAATTACACTTATGGCTAAAGGATATATTCCTGGATCAGAGCGACGAAATTTGACTCTAGGATTCCAATTTTCCTCTGTACATGTTCCCTTTGACTTTCCACTTCCAGAAATTCTCCCTAAAATTCAAATCCCACTATGTTTCTGGAAAAAGGGTCATAGTTTCCTCTTATGGAGAAAACCTGTTCACCATTACCCATGAATCCATTAATCAGATGCTACATATCCAAAAAATTGACTATGTAATCCCTTTTTTTGTCGAAGCCCAGGACGACCTTTACTAGAAGCTCTCTTTCTCCCAAAGAGCCCAGATTTTTGAAATCTTTCTTCCAGAAGACGCCCAATTGCCCAAGAAAAACACTCCCTATCCATCCTCCATCTTCTCTGTCAAGGGAAACTAGATTATTTATATCTTCTGTTACTTGTTAGGATACTTTTTAGATGAATGGGTATATGAACCTATCTTAGCTTTTTTGTTCATTTTTTCCATTGAAGAAAAATCCACAGTTCAATTTGATTTCAGTTATTTGTTGAGTGATAACATACATGATCATCTTTTCAGGTTTTCAATAGAAGGAATTTTTAGATATTCCTCAGTGTTGGTGTATATATTCTAGTATTTTTAGCCAAACAGGTTTCCATGTGCTTTTTAGAAATTGGATCAATAAGGAAACCCACAGTTAGTGACTTCATGGACATCACTAGTGAGGAAAAATTCAACTGAATTCATCTTCAAGGATTTCATTGACCAATTTTATCAAGAAGTGGTTTCCTTGCTCAGTAGTTTAACATATCCAAGAATCAATGAAGAAGTTCACATAATCTTTCACCTTTCTGATCTAGCTAAAATAGGAGATTGGTATCTATACCAAAACCACACTCAAATAAGAGTGTATGGGTGTGACCTTCCACCATACAGACTACCAAAATATATCCCTATAAGGATATTTTCATTTGAATACATTAGGCAGATGGTGAACTCTAATGATATCCATTTTTTTAAGTCAAGAAGAAAAAATAACTCAGAATCAAGACCCAAATTGGGTCTTTCATATGCAACATCAGAGCTACAAGAGAAGAGGTATACAACCTACTAAAAGAGATGAGTTCCATTAAGAGTTTCACATGGAATTATGATCCATTTGGTGTCATATCAGAGCTCAAGGTCAAATAAAAGAGCACCTGTTATGCTCACATACATAACCCATTGGTGGAAAAGTATATGAATCAAACAAATTTTCAAGCGAACACATTGTTGGAAACAAAAGAATAGCATCCCCTTGTCACTACTTCACATACCAACACACCTCAAATAAAAACAAAAAAGAGATAAAGGAAAGAAGTTTCCCCTTCAGTCACACACGTGTTAGCTGAAGACTTCCAAGTCTAGTGAAAAGGGCCAAAACTAGTCCCACACCAGACGTGCTCAGAGAAGGATAAATGCAGTCCACCATAGTCATGGAGGGACCACATTCCTCAACATTTTCAGATAGTCAATTTATAGTTTCCATGTCCTCATATAAAAAACAAAAAGACACTACAATGTTAGTTGAATCATCTCATGAGAAAACAAGGTCAAATATCTTTGACAAGTACAAAGAGATCAAGCAAAGGAATGAACTCCTAAATAACATCACATATGCTCATTATTGGAAGCAGACCTCCACTTCTCAACATAGACTATTGTTATCATTTGACACAGAGAAAGGAAGAATGCAAATGTCATTCCCACAAGCATAAGTTACTCATCCCATGACAACTGTTGATTACAAGAAGACTTCTTTTGAGTTTTATGTGAAGGAGGTCTATCCAGTGGACCAAATGGACATGCACATGAAAAGAGGGGATATGATATTCTCCACCTTGACAAACACCTCATTGAATGCTTCAAAATTGCAAGTGTCTCTAAATAACATCCATTCCCAATTGAAGTTGGAGAAAATATCCTCTTTGGCCAAGGAGAATAAGATCAAATCACTAGAAGAGTTGGTGTTAAAGATTTGGTATAACCCATCAAATGTCAAGGAATATGAACAATTATTGAAGAAGAATAATGTTGATATAACATCCTTGAGAAAGAAACTGAAGCTTCTAGCTACTGAAGATTCACAAGCAAAAGAGGTGGCTGAAACTAAAGGCCCCAAAGAGGAAATGATGAAGTTTTCATGGAACAAAATGCACATATAAGGGAGATGGAGGAAGAAATGGATAAATTGATAAAGGAGAAAGAACATAATGTACATATGGAGATTACCCCATTAGAGGTAGTTCCTCTAATAGGAATTAGAACAGAAGGAGTTACATCAGTAGAGATTCCATCAACCATTTCACTGCAAGGTCCAAATGCATCTAAGAAAATTGTGAATTCTATGGAAGACATGTCCCTTCAAGGGGAGGAGATCATAAAAATAAAAGAAGAATTAAAAAACCTCCAAGAGATGAAGTTTATGCTCCATACCAGCCACCATGAAAAAATGCATAAGTCTCACATACTTAGTCAACAACTACAACAGTTACAAAAAGAGATTATCATGGAAAAGGCCTTATATGAAGCCAAGGAAAGAATATGGGTGGATATCAACAAGTCCATGGTAGAAATATGGCCATTCATATAGATCATATTTGAAAAACATGAATTGGTGTAGAAGGACAGAGAAGCAATTGGGAAAATCAAAGAAGAGCTAGGAGAAAGACCTGCAGAGGCCACTGAACTCATCAAATTCCTAAAATCCAAAAACAAGGAGGAGTTAGTAGAAATGGAGATTGAAGACATGAAATAGACCATCCTTGAGGTTAAGAAGGTCCTGACCAAGAAAGGATTGATTCTGCAGCTAGAGGAGAAGGCTCAAGTGATGGACAATGGAGTTCAAATATTTTTCAGTAAGATTGAGGTACTACACAAGGAAGGCCTCCATGGACTATTAGTAATCAATGAAAAGCTAATCACTCTGTCGGATTAAAAACAGAAGATCGGTGCAGTGGAAAAAGACAGTTTTAAGTTTGCAGGTATACAGGGAAGCATTACTGGTAAATATTTCCTAGAGACACTACAGTTGGACCTGAGCATCCAACATAAGATAAAACATATTTTCATCACCAAAACCACTTTTTCCATGTATACTGAGATGGATGAGATATACAAAAATTTACTCAAGGTTTCCATCCCTAGTAAAAAAAGATGGGAAGATCTATGTTCTTTACTTGAGTAAAGATAATTTTGAGGTTCGAGTTAGCATGGAGCATTCAACCAAGTCAAAGATATGAGTCACCAACTATTTCCACAAAATCAGTATCAAGGATCTGAATAGATCAACATAATTAATATATTTTGTAATATTATATCTAATTAGTTAGATATTTCCTCCATAATATCCTAGTCATTTATGACAGGATCTGATGTTAATGATTTTATAAATACTTCTTTCTTCAAAGTATTGAGGGTTGATTTTTTCACCCATGAGCTATTGTGTAACTTTTTCAAAAGGATCAACTAGTAATAAAATAGGCTTGTTCACAAGATTCTTGTGTCAGATTGTTGGTGATGTTTCTCTCTCTTTGTTGAATGTTTTCTTATTCTTTTTTATCAATTATGTATTTCAAATTATAATCATTAAAAGGAAATCAATACAACAAAATGTATCTTATATATTCTATCTTTGGCCTTTTAATAGTCTATATGTTTTCATATGAAATTGAATAAGGGTATTCTTAACTTCTCCTTTGCTTAGTGGACTCTCATATATTTTATGTCTTGTTCACCCCATTTAATATGAATATATCCAACCGTTTTACTTCCTTACCCTATGAAGAAAAACTCATAAAAATATGAATCTAATCCTCGTCTTTAATACAAACCCCATAGCCCAATGGAAAATTAATGCATTCTTTCAGCCAACTATTACAAACAAACAAACAAATTCAGACTATCATAACTAGCCTAACATTTAAAAAACTTAAACAAATCTAAATCTTACATAGAGATCCCTCTTTGAAGCTAGCAGGGCTAGATCCCAACTTCAAAAGTGGTTTTGATAGTCACCTCTGTCAATTTATTCTACCCTTCGACAACCTGTGGGAATTATAGAGTGCTAAAATAGTGGTGACCATACTCGGGACTAAAACAAATTTCAAACTTTATGACTTGTCTTCCCTAGATAAGAAACATTTATTTTTGAACAATCAAAGATCTAAATCTAAAGAGATAAATGTTCATAGGGTGTTAAAATTTGTAAAAAATTAATTATGTTTTTAAAAGGTTAAGTTCTAGCTCCAAAACGAATTCATACCAGATCTCACCCAGATCCAAAACCTGTAAAAGTAGTAGATAATCTAGAAAAATTAATCAAAAAAAGAAGTACAATAGAAAGTCAAGGGAGTAGTAGTCCTCTTCCTAGGGACACCTCTCTTCCATGGAAGTTTGTCACAATCCAAGACATCTAGTTTGATCTACCTTTTGAGCATACCATTTCCAGAACCAAATATGATAGTTTTTTCGATGAAACAGTTCTAGATCAAGCCATCCTCCAACCTATAACCCCTGAAAGACACTCTATTGGAGTAGATCTTGATCAGAAAATCCTTCAAGACTTTGAGAAATTACAAGATCTAGCATCAGACTTTGATCAAGCTTTGCACAAAGCCTACATTCAACATTTTGTTGAAATTTCTGCCCTTTCCTCTGCATCTTCTATTAATCCTCAAGTAACACATTAGATATCCCTCGACCCTACTTCTTCCACCTCTTCTATCACTTCTCCAACAATTATACTTGTTACCACACAACCCACTACAAGAGTTCCTACTATCCAACCTCCTCCACGAATCATGGCAACAAGATATGCTCCCCTTGTTTTGCTTTCTCCCTTACATAATATGCCCTAGGATTATCAAACTTGGATTCCTCAGTTTGATGGCACTGGAAGCATGAATGCACAACAACATGTTGACAAAATGAATGACTTCTTTGACCTACAAGAAGTAGATGAGGCAGATGTCCAAATGATACTTTTTTCACAAAGTTTAACTGGTGATGTTAAGAAATGGTTCAAAACCTTACCTCCTTCTAGAATTAATGTTATTGTTGCCTTTCACTAGTCTTTTCTCAATAGATGGGAAGTAGAGAAAAATCCACTTCGAATTTTATCTGAATATGAAAGTATCAAAGTAAACCAAGAGGAAAGTGTACATGACTATTGCACTCGTTTCAAAAATATTTATAATGAAATTCCAACTAACATCAAACCTCCTCAAGGATTATCTCTGATTAAGTTCCCTGATGGTTTTGATGCTACATGTCCTACCAATTGAAAGAGAGAAACCCTACAACTTTGGAAGAAATACAAAAATGTGTTGTGAGTGTAGAGGAAAATATATTGTCTAGGAGAGACAGAAAAAGAAAAGAAAGGAGAGTAACTATCAAGGAAGAATCATCCACTTCGATTGCAGATGCTAAAATAGATTCCTTAGTCAGAACTATGGAAAGAATGATGTAAAGATTAGAAATCACTGATAGGAACCCACCTAGAGAGAATAATCTTTCTCCTGAAATATGAAATCCTAATTTCAGGAGAAATATTCCCCAAATTAAACAAAGAGAACCTAGAGAACAAGCATAACAGTGAGGCCCTAATCAACAGATTAGGCCACCTTTTCAACAAAAATATGTTGATGAGGGGGAAGAAAAAATTGAGGGACTTGATGATGTTCACATAAATCTTATGGGAAGAAATGACAATGATTCTATTTTTCTTACCCAAGAAGAACAAGATATTTTCCTCCTTTCACAGGCTGAAGTTGATGAGGAAGAATCAGAACAACATGTTTTTGATAATGCAATAATGGAAGTTCATAGGTAGTAAAACTTGAGAAGTAAGAAGTCTAATGATAATCCAACCAAGAGAGCTTCTGAATTTAAGAAAACCTCATATATACTTGCCAGGAAAGTTCCTAAAAAGAAAAACTTAGAGTTCCCAACAAAAATAACACCTCACTTTGTACCAAAGACAACTCAAAATGATGTTCCCTCCACCAGTCAACCCAATCACACTACAAAGAATAATGTGGTTGAGAAATCAGATTCTCCTAATCAAAATAAAACTCTTACCAAATTCAATCTAGAACATCAATTGGATAAACTCAAAATACCTATTCCTCTGTCAGAATTAATGAACAAGAATTATTATAGATCACAAGTGATCAAAGACCTGAACATAGAACCAGGATGGGTACAAATGTAGTGAACATTATCGATGATCAACCAGAGTTGTTGTTTTGGCCTGACGTTAAGGGAAAAGATGAAAGTGGTTTTTTTCCTCCTTTTTACATCAACTTAAATATTCATGATAACACTTTATAAAATGCTATGCTTTATTTTGGTGCTTCTCACAACCTGATGTCGAATGCTACGCTGGAGGAATTGGGACTTGATATCACTAGGCCTTACAAGTATTTATACTCCTTTGATCCAATAAAAGTTAAATGCATAGGTCTGATCAAATATTTGTGCATTACTTTGGCACAAATCCCATCCAAAAGCATGTTTATGGACATTGTTGTTGCAGACATACCTCCAAAGTACAACATTTTTTTGTCTCGATTGTGGGTATCCAAATTACAGGGTACCCTACAGATGGACATGTCTTATGCCACCATTCCATTATTTGGTCAGCAGAGAATATTATATAGGGAGATATTGATGAAATACATGGTCAGTAGTCAAGAGAAACAACATAACTACCCCTTATACTCTGTTCATTCTGATCTTTATGATAATGATGGAGACATGCAAAGTCAAATTGCAAAATTGGAAGATGATGTGTATAACTTGGAGGAAAGCAAAGAAACCACTGAAGAAGATAAAACAATGATAATACAATTTGATAAACCAATAGAACCTCTGTGGAGTTTAGAGTTTGATGGTGTTGTTAGTGAAGAAGGATATGGAGCTGGAGTATGGGTTTCAAATTCAAAAGAAAGATATACATAAATCAATTCCTACAAATTAAATTTTTAGTGCACCAACAATATAGCCGAGTATGAAGCATTAATGCTAGGCCTGAAATTGTTAAAAAAACTTGGTGCCAAGAGAATTTAAATAGGGGGTGATTCTGAACTTATCATAAAACAGATCAAAGGTGAGTAATCTACCAAACACCCAATACTGAGGGCCTACATAAATGTTGTTCTATATTTCTTGTAATGTTTTACTGAATATGATTTGTAGGTGATTCCTAGATTTCTTTCAAAAACAGATGAAGAGCACTTACTCCACCATAGAATTTTTTTTGAAAAATGAAGGATATTCAGAATCTCATAAATCCCAAGAAAAACAAATTTGGTCTAGAGGAAGATAAATTGTTAGGACACATCATATATAAGGATGGAATCAAAATAGATCCTATCACAATTGAATCCATTCAAAAAATAGATCATCCTAGAAACATAAAAGTGTTGTGGTCTTTCATAGGAAAAAAAAAATTCTAAGAAGATTTATCCCTAACTTGGCAAAACTTCTCAGAAACATTACAAATATTTTGAAAAAAGATAGAAAAATAAAATGGACCATAGAAGCAAAACATTCCTTTGATCAAGTGAAACATGCCTTAACCCAATCCCCTACGCTTATCAGTCATGATTACAAAAAATATTTCCTCCTATTCTCTTTTTCCTCTGAGCATACCATTGCAACAGTTCTTTTGCAGAACAAAAGTGAAGGCTATGAACAACCTATTGATTTCTTCACTAAATCCCTAAGAGATGCTTCATTGAATTATAACATCATGAAAAAGAAATATTTTTCTTTGGTGAAAGCAATTAAAGATTTCAGAGTATAAATTACCCACTCACATATTATTGCTTATGTCCCTAATGTTGTGGTGAAAGATGTTCTGACCCAAGACAATCCAGATGTAAGAAGGGGTAAATGGATTGTTACGATCCTTGAGTATGATATTGAGATCAAACCAGCCAAGCTTATCAAAGGTCAAGGATTAGCCAAACTGATGGTTGAGTCAAACTTCCATGCTTTGGATATTAATTTTCTAGCTGCAATTGATCAACAAGAAGAGCAGGTGAATCCCCAAGTTAAAGAGTTTTTCTAAAAATATCCCTCGTATGCAGACCTTATTTTTGTTTTAAATCATCTACAAGCTCCTCATGGTTTAACTAAAACTGAAGCTAGATTTATGAAACTTAAAGCTATGAAGTATTGTATTTTGAATGGAAATTTGTATTGGAAATATGTTGGAGGGATTCTACTAAATTGTTTGTTGAAAGATGAAGCTAATAAAGCTTTGCAGGAATTCCATGAAGGAGACTGTGGTGGAAATTTGAATTGGAAGACCACTGCCAATAAAATTGTTAATGTTGGTTTCTACTGTCCAACTTTATTTGGAGATGTCCATAAGAAAGTGACCTGCTGTCATAAATTTCAAATCTTTGAAGGAAAAAGGAAACTTCTTCCTTTAGCCTTGAAGCCAATTTCAGTTGAAGTTCCAATTCAACAATGGGGTTTGAATTTCATTGGAGAAATTCACCCACCTTCATCAGGCTAGCACAAGTATATTGTCACAACCACCGATTATTTCACCAAATGGATTGAATTTGTACCCACCAATCAAGCCACTGATGTTGTGATCATAAATTGTTTGGAAACTAAAATTATTTCTAGATTTGGATGCGCTGGGAAAATTATCACTAACAACGCATGAACATTGAAATCAAAAAAGATGATAGATTTTTGCATCAAATATCATATCACCTTAGGACACTCTACAACCTATTACCCTTAGATAAATTGATTAGAAGAGTCTTCAAATAATATTTTGCTCAACATCATGAAGAAGATGTTGTAGGACAAAACAAAATCATGGAACAATAAGTTGGTACATGCACTATGGGTAGACAGACTTACTACAAAGAGGTCAATTTTTATGTCTCCATACCATTTGGTATATGGAATGGATGTTTTCTTTCCTACTTGTTTAGTTGTTCCTGTCATGAAGTTATTGCAGGAAGTACAGGTAGAACCAAATGACATCCAAAGAATAATCAATCAAACTATACAGCTAAAACAATCCAAAAAAGGGGTCTACAACCAAACTGAGGTGATTCAGGAAAATATCAATAAAATCTACGACATAAGAACCAAGGCTGATGATTTCCAGTTAGGAGAGAAAGTACTGAAATGTGACTCAAGGAATGAAGAAAAGGGTAAACATGGAAAATTTGATAATTTATGGAAAGGCCCATTCATAATACGTGCCTAAAAAGGAAGCAATGAATTTTTGATCAATGATATGGATGGAGCACATCTTCCAGGAGGACCTATCAATGGAAGAATGCTCAAACACTATGTTTCATAGGAATGAAGATTTTTCTCACTCATTTCATTGTAAACACCATTTTACTTTTTATGTCAGGTGTGGGTGATTTTTATCAAGTGGTTGAAGCCTAAAAAGAAGGCTCTAAGCCACTGATCAATATCACCAAATTTACATTTATAAGAAAGCAAATCAGAATGCAGAAAAGTGTTGGAGAAGAAGATTCAAAGAAACAAGTAGCTCATTCTTGGCACCTCACAAGGAGAGCACCATCCCCAAGTGGAGCTACTATTATAACCCTATATTTCATAGTATCACGTGGTGATTAGAATTTATTCCTCTAGTCATATTTTATTGTAAATAATATTTTATTCTACAAATGATTTACAAAAAGAAAAACAAAAATAAAAACAAAAGAAAAGGAAAAAGAAAAGAAAAAAGAAAAAAATAGAAAAAGGATAAAAATAGTAAAACTGAAATGAGGGTATAAAAATACAAAAATAAGAGAAAATATAAAACCCCATGAAAAAAAAAATTGATTTGGCTAATATTGTATAATCACGATGAGGCCTTTTAAATTTATGTTGATAGGTTAGTGAATAAATTTGGTGAAACAATTTTATCTTGGCCAAAATAGCTAGGTTAGAGTCACAATTAATCCAACAGTCTAAGATGGATTAATAAGTTAGTTTTTTAGGTTGGGAGTTAGGTTAGTGATGTTTGTTTTAATAAAAATTTAAAAGAGATTGTTAAAATACCCTTTTATTTGAGTATTTATTTTGATGTTTTAAACTTAGGAAATAAGACCTTGGTGAAAAAATGAGAAGGGGTGAGCTTAACGCTACCCATTGTATGATTTTATCCTAATTTTTCTTATGGATAAGACTCTTTGTCGTGTTGTGACTAAGATCTATACAAGTTTCATCGACGCCATCTAGCAGTGCCCAGATCGATGACCCTCAGTGCATTTCAGATCCTCCCAACCTTTATTACTTTAATAGTGGGGGGCCCACAAAAGAGGTTTCCCCCACCCTTTCCCCACCTAATGTGTCACCCTATCAACATTTCAGACCCACCCCACTCAAATCCACTTCCCACCTACCCCCCCCTTCAAAATCCTGCCAAACCACATACCCAATACCGCCTACTTCACTCTGCCACCGTACCCCACTTTCACCTATCTCACGTCACACCCCACATACCTGTTAGCCAATCAATGCCCTACTCGTGACCATTAATTTCCCTGTCATCACCTCGTGCCATAACAAACACCTTCATTACGTTGTAAAACCTCGTTCCTTCACCACTGTGACACTATTTTCATATCCATACACTGTCGACACTGTGCCAAATCCATCTTTCAATCCAACTCCCACCAAAGTTCACTGTTGACAGACGCAATTAACCTGGGTAATTACATTCCTCCATTAATTCACCTGAGAACTCTGTTAGTCATGGATACCAAAGCCAAATTTGCTAAGACATCTGAGAATATGATCCTTCCCACTACCATCGACCTCCATCACATTCCCCTGGCAAATAAGGACTACAAGATTGCAGAGTTGAAGTGTGAATTCGACTTCTTCGAATTACACTTCTAGCTAAAGGATATATTCTTGGATCAGAGTGATGAAATTGGACTCTAGGAGTCGAATTTTCCTCTGTACATGTTCCCTCAGACCTTCCACTTCCCGAAATTTTCCCTAAAATGCCAAGTCCATTATTTTCCTGACCAAAGGGCCATAGTTTCCTCTTCTAGAGAAACCTTGTACACCATTACCCCTGAATCCATTAATCGGATGCTACAGATCCCAAAAATTGACTCTGTAGTCCCTTTTTCTGTCGAAGCCCTGAACGACCTCTACCAAAAGCTTTATTTCTCCCAAAGAGCTAAGATTTTTGAAATCGTTCTACCAGAAGACGCTCAGTTGCCCAAGAAAAACCCTCCCTATCTGTCCTCCATATTCTCTGTCATGGAAAACTATATTATTTATATCCTATGTTACCTATCAGGATACTTTTCAGATGAATGGGCAGATGAACATATCTTAGGTTTTTTGTCCATTTTTTGCAAAGAAGAAAAAGGCACAATTCAATTTGACTTCAATCAGTTTTTGAGTGATAACACACATGATTAGATTTCCAGTTTTTCAACAGAAGGAATGTTAAGATATTCCTCAGTGTTGGTGTATCTATTCTTGTTTTTCAGTGAGACAGGTTTCCATGTGATTTTTATAAATTGGATCAAGAAGGAAACTCACAGTCAGTGACTTCATGGACATCACTAGTGAGGAAAAATTAAACTGAATTCAACTTCAAGGATTCCATTGACCAATTTTATCACCAAGTGGTTTGCATGATGAGCAACATAACAGAGCCAGGAATCAAGGAAGAAGTTCATAGAATCCTTCACCTCTCTAATCTAGCCAAAACAGAAGATTAGTATCTATACCAAAACCAAACTAAAATAAGAGTGTATGGATGTGAGTTTCCACCATACAGACTGCCAAAATATCTTCCTGTAAGGATATTTTCATTGGAATACATCAGGTAGATGGTGAACTATGATGATATCCATTTTGTTTCAGTCAATAAGAAACAACAACTCAGAATCAAGACCCAAATTGGCTCTTTCATATGCAACAACAAAGTTGCAGGAGAAGAGGAAGACAACCTCTTCAAACAGATGAGTTTCACTCAGAGTTTTAGATGGAATTATGACCCATTTGGTGTCATCTCAGAGATCAGGGTATAACAAACGAGCACCCCTTATGATGACATACATAAGCCAGAGGTGGAAAAGTATATGAATCGGACATATTGGCAAGGGAACACATTGATGGAAACATAAAAACAACCTCCCCCTGTAACTTCTTCACGTACCAACACACCTCAAATAAAAACATAAAAGAGAGAAAGGAAAGAGGTTTCCCCTTCAGTCACAGAGGTGTCAGTCGAAGACTTTCAAGTCTAGAGAAAAAGGGCCAAAACTAGTCCCACACCAGACCTGCTAAGAGAAGGAGAAATGGAGTCCACCATAGTCATGGAGGGACCACATTCCTCAACCTTTTCAAAAAGTCAGTTTAGAGTATCCACATATTTATCTAAAAAAAAAACAGACACTACTTTGTCAAACGAATCATCTCATGAGAAAACAGGGTCAAATATCTTTGACAAGTACAAACAGATCAAGCAGAGGAATGAAATCCTAAACAACAACACATATGCTCAATTCTGGAAGCAGACCTCCACTGCTCAACATAGACAACTATCACCATTTGACATAGAGAAAGGAAGAATGAAAATGGAATTCCTGTAAGCACAAGTTCCTCATCCCAAGACAACTGTTGATTACAAGAACACTTCTTTTGAGTTTGATGTGAACGAGGTCCATCCAGTGGAACAAGTGGACATGCATAGGCAAACAGTGGAGATGATATTCTCCACCTTGACGAAAACCCCATTGACTTCTTCAAAATTGTAGGTGTCTCTGAATAACATCGAGACCCAATTGAAGCTGGAGAAAATATCCCCATTGCCCAAGGACAATAAGATCAAATCACTAAAAGAGTTGGTACTAAAGATTCAGTATGACCCATCGAATGTCAAGGAATTTGAGGAGTTATTGAAGAAGAAGAATTTTGATGTAGCATCCTTGAGAAAGTAACTGAAGCTTCCAACTACTCAATATTCACAAGCAAAAGAGGTGGTTGAAACTGAAGGCCACAAAGTGGAAATGTTGAAGCTTATCATGGAACAAAATTTATAGATACGAGAGATGGAGGCAGAAATGGATAAATTGATAAAGGAGAAAGAAAATAATGTACAGATGGCAATTACCCCACAAGAGGGATTCCCTCTAATATGAATTAGAACAATAGAAATAATTACATCAGTAGACATTCCATCAACCATCCCAGTGCAAGTTCCATTTGCATCTGAGAAACTTGTGAAGTCTATGGAAGATATGTCCCTTCAAGGGGAGGAGATCAAAAAACTACAAGAAGAAGTAAAAAACCTCCAAGAGTTGAAGTCTACGTTCAAAGTCAACCACTCTGCAAAAATGCATAAGTCTCACAGACTTAGTCAACAACTACAATAGCTAGAGAAAGAAATTTTCATGGAAAATACCTTATCTGAGGCCAAGGAAAATATCTGGGTTGATATCAACAAGTATATGGAAGAAATATGGTCATTCATACAGATCATATTTGAACATCATGAATTGGTGCAGAAGGCTAGAGAATCAATTGGGAAAATCAAGGAAGATCTAGGAGAAAAACCTGCAGAGGCCACTGAACTCATCAAATTCCTAAACTCTAAAAACAAGTAGGAGTTAGAAGAAATGGTGATTGAAGATAGGACAAAGACCATCCTTGAGTTCAAGAAGGTCCTGACCAAGAAAGGATTGATGTTGCAGCTAGAGGAGAAGGATCAGGTGATGGACATTGGAGTTCAAAGAGTTTTCAGTAAGATTAAGGTACTACACAAGAAAGGTCTCCCTGTATTGTTAGTACTCAATGACAAGCAAATCACTCTGTCATATTACAAATAGAAGATCAATGCAGTGCGAAAGGACAGTTCCAAGTTTGCAGGTATGTTGGGAAGCATTACAGGTAAAGCTTTCCTAGAGACAGTACATTTGGACTTGAGCATCCAACATGAGATAAAACATATTTTCATCACCAAACCCAGTTTTTCCAAGCATACTGAGATGGACGAGATATACAAAAATTTACTCAAGGTTTCCATCCCTAGTAAAAAGAGATGGGAAGATCTATGTTCGTTACTTGAGTATAGATAATTTTGAGGTTCGAGTCAACATGGAGCAGTTAGCCAACTCAAAGACATGAGTCACCAACTACTTCAACAAAATCAACACCAAGGATCTGAATAGAACAACAGAATTCCTATATTTTGTAATATGAGATCTAATTAGTTAGAGATTTCCTCCATAATATCCTAGTCATTTATGACAAGATCTTATGTAAATAATTTTATAAATACTTCTTCCTTTGATGTATTGAGGGTTTATTTATGCACCGAGGAGCTATTGTGTAACTTTTTCAAAAGGATCGACCAGTAATAAAACATGCTTGTTCACGAGATTCATGTGTCAGATTGTTGGTGATGTGTCTCTTTGTTGAATTTTTTCTTATTCTCTGCGATCATTTATGTATTTCAAATTCTAATCATTAAAAGGAAGTCAATAGAACAAAATTTATCTTGTACACTCTGTCTTTGGTCTTTTAATGGTCTATATATTTTCATCTGAAATTGAGTAAGGGAATTTTTAAATGCCCTTGTGCTTAGTGGAATCTCATATATTTTCTGTCTTGTTCACCCCATTTAATCTCAATATATCAAACAATGTTACTACCCTTCCATGTGAAGAAAACCTCATAAAAAGTTGAATCTAATCCTCATCTTCAATATAGACTCCATAGACCAATGGAAAATTAATGCATTCTTTTAGCCAACTATTACAAAAAAACAAACAAATTCGGACTATCATAACTAGCCTAACATTAAAAAAACTTAAAAAGATCTAAATCTTACAGAGAGATCCCACTTTGAAGCTGGCAAGGCTAGATCCCAGCTTCAAAAGTGGTTTTGATAGTTACCTCTATCAATTTATTCTACCCTTCGACAACCTCTCGAAATTACAGAGTGCTAACAATGTCCACAATAGTGCATAATTTATTTTATGTATCACTATTAAAGGAATGCATGCCTGATCCTAACCAGATAATTGATTGGAATGTGATCTAAGTGAAGCACAAAGGGGATTTCTGGGTGGAACCAATATGCATTGTGGACCAGGAAGTAACAATTCTTAGGAACAAGAGCATACAATTGTTAAAGGTTCAAGGGACCTACTAAGGTCCTCAATATGCTATATGGGAACATAAAGAAAACATATGAGAATAATACCCGCAATGTTCTGACAATTTTGAAGAAAACATAATGTATAACTCCATTTTGAGCAGCTAGAGTTATGAAACCACATCTAAGAGTCTTATCCAACCACACTAGGGGCCTTGATAAAAGAATGACTCATTCCTTGGGTTATCCCCGATAAACAAATGATAGATCCTTTGGGTGAGCCTTGATAAATGAATGGCACATTCTTTGGCCAATGATTTGAGATGAACATGAGATTATGGTTGGAACTGTTGTTTGAGTTGTAAAATTGCAGAATTTTTTTTTCTAAGTATTGTGATGTAACTTTTCATATATGTAAATCGACATAGTGTGCATCGACAATGACACACAATTGTAGGGTAGGGGGAATGTATCATCCCGACTATAATCCTTAGTTTAATTAATGTTTAATGTTGATATAATATGTGGCTATAGCCAAACAATGTAATCTGCGAATTGTGTTTCTATATTTTAATAATAAAATGTGATGCTAGCTGTTAAGGGGACATGGAAAAATATGGGAGATGAATTGACCCACAAGAGAGGGACGGGTATAAGATAATACCTAAGAGGGAGTCCAAGGGGGAATCACCCATGTATATTAATGGTCCAATATCAAGAGATATTTTAACTCTCTATCCTTGCCCCTTCCTTCCACCCAAGAATATATGAGAGATAATAAAACTTTACATTAAATCATCACCATCAACCAATCATCACATAG
>SNQJ01S0014650.1:169575-185278 GCA_010110895.2 Picea sitchensis
ACTTTCGGGGGTTCAGGGGCAGCACCCCAGATAGTTTTTTTTCCTTGGGAAATGTGTCACATTTATTTCCTCATTTTTTGTGTCACCTCGATTTTTGTCTCCATTGTTGGGTGGTTTTTCGGCACATGTTTTTTATCGATGATTTTATATTTCCAATTAAGGAATTAGGGTTGTTAACTAATCCAGGTTATTGATTTAGGGTTTTGGATGTCGCTGGATCCTATATGTATATTGTATTTTAAACAATGTATCACAATGAATGAATCTATAATATGTTGGGTTTCCTAGTTTGGGTTTCCAGGGGAAAAATATTTGTGTAATGTGTGTATTTTCCATTGTATATTTTCTCTTCTTTTTTGAAAATTTGTTTGCGGTAAAATATTGTACAAGGTTAAAATATACATTTGGTATCAAATATTTGTTGGCTTGAGGTGGACACCTTTGTGTTCAAAGGTTTGGCTCGAGACTGTGATAATCCTTGTTATAGTAGGATATCTATGGTATTGATTTTTTAGGTGAAAAGAAATGGTGAGTAGCTCAAAAATGGAGATCGAGAAGTTTAATAAGAAACATTTTTAGCTATGGGAGATCAATATGGAAGATATGTTGGTGGAAAGAGATCAGTGGATCGAGGTGGATCAAGGTAATACACCTATAGGAGATTCAGTGCATGATTGTAAACAATTTGGATCAAAAGGAGAATACTGCAATCCAACTGTGTCTCCAATATTCAATATTACTGAATGTGCCAGAGAAATCTACAACCAAATATTTATGGGATAAGTTGGGGAATTTGTATCAGTCTAAGTCCTTAGTAAATAAACTATTCTTGAGAAATAAATTGTATAACCTGAGGATGAGAGATTGAGACTCAGTGGAAGAGAATTTGAACGCCTTCAATACTGTGGTAAGTCAGTTAGTATCTGCTGAGATTAAAATTTCATATGAAGATAAGTGTATCAGTTTAATGTTCTCTTTACCAAACTTGTGGGATATTATGGTTCTGGCCATAAGTAGTAATACAACTTCCTTGAACTTTGATGAAGTGGTCTCATCCTTGTTTCTCAAGGATATGAGACGAAAGAACATGGAAGGAAAGAGAACAGATGCATTATTTACAAGAGGATTCTCCTAGAAAAGAAGAATATATAAGTCCTCAAGTGGGAGATCTAAGTCTAAGGGAAGATATAAGTCTCTTGGAAAGTTTGTAAAGGTATGTTGGAGATTTGGAAAACAAGGGAACTACAAGGATCAATGTAGATCCAAATTTGGGAAAAAGAAGGGATTTGAAGAATCTCTTTCTACAAAAGAAGATACCTCCAAGGAAGAAGGAGGGGATGTTTACTTGGCTTCTTCAAGAACACATGCATATCATGAGGAATGGTTGGTTGACTCAAGTGAATCCTTTCATATGAATCCCCACAGGGAGTGGTTCTGTGAATATCAAAGGTATGATGGAGGTAATGTTTTCCTAGGTAATGACTCAATAACCAGAATCATGGGTCGAGGAAAATTCAAGTTGAGGCTCATAGATGGAAGGATTAGAACACTACCTAGTGTTATGCACATCCCAGGATTGGCCAGAAATTTGATTTATATAAGAAAAAACAATGTAGGGGTAAAAAAAAAATTTGAAAAGGAAACCTACAAGATGGTTCGAGGAGCAATGGTGCTGCTAAAGGGAGTTCGGTTTGGAACTCTGTATAATATACAAGGAAGAACTATTAGTGATGGGTGTAATAGTTCCATTGTTCTTGATATTGGAGTTGAAGAAGAAAGAACTCTTATAGTCTCTGGAGAAAAGGTTATGTTGTGGCATCAAAGATTGGGGAATATCAAAGAGAAGGGTATTCGACTACTACACGGTAAAGGTATGGTTGAAGGTATGTCTAACTACTCTCTGGTAAAGGTATGGTTGAAGGTATCTCTAACTACTCTCTGGATCTTGATTTATGTGAACATTATGTATATGATAAGAAAAATAGGGTAAGATTCTCCTCTGGTGCAATGAGGGAAGAAGAAAGTTTATAGCTAGTTCACAGTGATGTGTTTGGACCTGTGTCGGTTCCATCATGGGGAGAATATGTGTACGATTTCTCATTTATATATGAATTCTCAAGGAATAATTGGATATATTTCCTCAGGAAGAAATATGAAGTCTTGGACAAGATTAAAAAGTTTAAGGATCTTGTTGAGAATAAAAAAGAAAAAAAAAGGTGTTGAGGATAGATAATGGAGAAGAGCTCTGCAGAAATGAATTTGAAGAATTCTATAAAAAATGTTGTATATAAAGGAAAAAAAATATTCCATATCCACCTCACCAGAATGGAGTTGCATAAAAGATGAACATTACTCTGATGGAAAAATAAAGGTGCATTCTCAATTGTGCCAGATTAGGGAAATAATTATGGGAAAAGGAATGGGTACTACATGTTACATGATCAACAAATCACCATCATCAACGCTACATGAAAAGACTCCACAAGAGGTATGGATTGGTAATAAACCTTCTCTCACACATCTCAAGGTATTTGGTTGTGAGGCGTATGTCGATGTTCCAAAGGAAAAAATGAGTAAGCTAGATAAGAAGGATGAAAAGTGTATTTGTATTGGGTATACAGATGGTCTAAAAGTTTATAATATTTGGAACCAAGAAACTAAGAAGGTTTTGTATACCCAAGAGGTGGTATTTAGAGAAATGAAGGATGTTGTTAAACATGAAGTCCTACCAAGTAAGGAAGAACTAGATAAAATAGAGTTTGATTTAAAGTATGATGAATCAAACTCTACAGAAAAATCAAAATCAAAAGAAGAAGATTTGCATACTCCATTATTGAGGAGATCAGTTCGAGAAAGAAGGATCCTAGAAATGTATAATCCATCTAATTTTTGTTCAAATTTTTTCTTTGTCTATTACTGATGATGATCTTAGAAATGTCAGCGAGGAAATGGATTCATAGGATGGAAAACTTTGGGAGAAGGCCATGGATGAAGACATGATGGCCTTGGATTAGAATGAGGCTTGGGATCTAGTGGAGTTGCAGACTTGAGGAAATGTCGTTGGAAGGAAATGGGTATTTAAAAGGAAGGTGAATGTAGAAGGAAAAGTGGAGAAATACAAACATCGATTAGTAGAAAAGGGTTAATCCTAGTTTGAGGGAATTGATTTTAGTGATATTTTTTCTCTTGTTGCCAATTTAACTTCTATCAGATTTATGTTATATGTTGTGGCTGCATTTTATTTTTAAGTAGAATAGATGTACATGAAGACAAAATTTCTACATGGGGATATGGAAATGGAGATCTATATGAAGCAGCGAGAATACTTTGCTATGAAGAGAAATAAGGAGCTGGTATGCAAGATGAAAAAGTCCTTGTATGGTTTAAAACAATCACCAAGGATGTGGTATCAAAATTTTGATACTTATATGCTGAGACTTGGCTTCAAAAGAAGAAAATAGGATCACCGTGTGTATTTTAAATTAATTGGTGATCATTTGATTTATTTGGTATTGTATGTGGATGACATGTTCTTGATAGGAAACAACAAGGATATTATTGAGGATGTCAAAACTCAGTTGTCGTGTAAATTTGACATGAAGGATCTCAGTGCTGCAAAATTTCATTTTGGGCATGGAAATTAAAAGAGATTAGAAAAAGAGGAAACTCTAGTTAAATAAGAGAAAATATGTCGAGAAAATATTGCAGAGGTTTAATATGTAGGAATGTAAAGTGGTCAATGTCCCTATTTCTATTGGTGTAAAGTTATACGCGGATTAGTTTCCCAAGACACGGGAGGAGGAGGAGGACATGTCTGATGTTCCATATGTGAGTGTAGTTGGAAGTTTGATGTATGAAATGGTCTATACTAAATCGAACATTGCACATCCATCGGGATTTTTGAGTAGGTATATGTCAAAAGAAAGGAAGGAGCATTGGACAACAGTAGAAAGGGTTTTCAGGTATTTGCATGGCACTGATAGCTATGGATTTCTCTACCAAGGAAGAATAGGATTGGAAAGAGTGTCGTACATACATGGATTTATGGATGTAGAATCGGCTAGAGATATGGATCGTAGGATATCTACAAGCAGGTATGTGTATAACCTATTTGGAGGAGAAATCAGTGGGATGAGCAAAAGACAGGTTGTAGTGGCACTTTCAACTCCAAAAGTTGAATACATCGCATCCACTCATGAAAGTAAGTAAGCATTATGGTTACAAATATTCTTTTCAGGTATTGGGTTGGCACAACAAGATGTAAGGATAGATTGTGACAGTCAGAGTGCATTTTTTCTGGTGAAGAACTAGATTTATCATTCAAAGACAAAGCATATTGATATTCAATATCACTTTTTGAGGGACATGGTTGAATAAAAGGAGTTGCTGATGAAGGTGGACACTTTGAAGAATGTGGCAGATTCATTAACAAAATATGTGAGCACTGAGAAGTTTTCTTGGTGTAGAGGATCGATGGGCATTGATGCCATGGATTGTTGACTATTTAAGCATGTAACCCCCTGTATGCAAAGAAAACAAGTGGGAGAATGTTGGGTATGTGTTATATTCTTTTCATGACTATCCCCAGTGCTTGCAACATTGCGCTAGGTGTGAAAATGTTCGAGGGAAGTGCCCCCGAGAATTTTTTTTTCCTTGGGAAATATGTTGTATTTTTTTCCTCTTTTTTTTGTGTCGCCTAGATTTTTTTGTCCATTATTGCGTGGCCTTTGAACACTTGGTTTTTGTCGATGATTTTCTATTTCCACTTTATAAATGAGGGTTGTTGACTAATTGAGGTCATTGGGTTAGGGTTTTTGATGTCATTGAATCCTATATATATATTGTATTGTAAACAATGTATCAAAATGAATTAATATAGAATATGTTGGTTTTCCCAGTTTGGGTTTCCAGCGGAAAAATATCTGTGTAATGTGGGTATTTTCCATTGTATATTTTATGTTCTTTTTTGAAAATCTATTTGCAATAAAATATTGTACAAGGTTAAAATCTACAAAGATTGCATCATATTATGCACTCTAAGATTCTTTCAGTTCTACCATATTCTCTTGCTTCACATCATATTATATACTCTAAGCTTCTCTAAGTTCTACCATATGCTCTTTCTTAGCATACTATTATAATATGACAAAAAATAGTTTTCCTCACATATCCATAATATAATGAAAGGAGATAACGATTACCTATTTCTAAAAGGATGATGAGTTCTCATTTTATTATAAGTTTCATGATATCTTGCATTTATAATCTCTCTAAGAACTTCTCTCTTTTTTTAACTACAACACCAAATTCTCCTTTTATTTCAAAATAAGTTCAAACTCTTCATCCTAAGAATATAAACATAACTATTTCAAATAAAATCCCAAGCTCCTTCACAATACAATAATCACAATGGTCGTCATGCTTTAAAAGAAAAACCCATCCCTTTTCTTGACATAAGAAACACATAAGGTGGAAACAACTTGCATACTGAAATATGAACTACAAAACAAACCCAAGGTATTGAATATTTAAAGTGTTTTCACAAACACTTTGCATACAAGATTTACAAATTAAATTAAAACAAAAAGCTATCCTACACAAGAAAAAAATTTATCCCTCAAATGAGATCAATTATCTCTAAGCCAAGGGATCTTAATGAATACTACAAAATCTTAAATAAAATGAATTTATNTATATATATATTGTATTGTAAACAATGTATCAAAATGAATTAATATAGAATATGTTGGTTTTCCCAGTTTGGGTTTCCAGCGGAAAAATATCTGTGTAATGTGGGTATTTTCCATTGTATATTTTATGTTCTTTTTTGAAAATCTATTTGCAATAAAATATTGTACAAGGTTAAAATCTACAAAGATTGCATCATATTATGCACTCTAAGATTCTTTCAGTTCTACCATATTCTCTTGCTTCACATCATATTATATACTCTAAGCTTCTCTAAGTTCTACCATATGCTCTTTCTTAGCATACTATTATAATATGACAAAAAATAGTTTTCCTCACATATCCATAATATAATGAAAGGAGATAACGATTACCTATTTCTAAAAGGATGATGAGTTCTCATTTTATTATAAGTTTCATGATATCTTGCATTTATAATCTCTCTAAGAACTTCTCTCTTTTTTTAACTACAACACCAAATTCTCCTTTTATTTCAAAATAAGTTCAAACTCTTCATCCTAAGAATATAAACATAACTATTTCAAATAAAATCCCAAGCTCCTTCACAATACAATAATCACAATGGTCGTCATGCTTTAAAAGAAAAACCCATCCCTTTTCTTGACATAAGAAACACATAAGGTGGAAACAACTTGCATACTGAAATATGAACTACAAAACAAACCCAAGGTATTGAATATTTAAAGTGTTTTCACAAACACTTTGCATACAAGATTTACAAATTAAATTAAAACAAAAAGCTATCCTACACAAGAAAAAAATTTATCCCTCAAATGAGATCAATTATCTCTAAGCCAAGGGATCTTAATGAATACTACAAAATCTTAAATAAAATGAATTTATTCACTCAAAGAAAATTTTCTCCGAGTAGTTATTCACTTGGAACAATGAAACTTTTTTCCTAAGTTTTTTTCCTAAATTTATTGACACATAATTTCAAATAGTTTTCAAGCATGATTTATTAGTCCCTGCCCTTCGAGTTGGGGACTCTTCGTAATCTATTTTCAGTTTTCATATTAATTTGACACAGAAACCAATGCATTTTTATCGTCTTCACTAAAATTTGCTAAAAAACATATAATTTAGGTTTTTTTTAACTTAAGTTTTAAGTTCGGCCTCTTATTTGGCCTCTTTCTGAGGCATATGGGATGATAACTTAGGTTTTTTTAAATTTAAAGTTCACATTCATGTTCTAATTTTTACACAATGAAGTAATGCTAGAGATGAATATAGCATTACTTCGGAACATTAAATTTTTGGTGCAATACTGCATATCGTAAAGTGGTGCCTTGCATCCATTTATCTTACATGTAGAACATTGTTGCATGACATAACACACAGAGGAACACAGGTTTCCACCGTTTTGTTTTCCTTCCTCCTCGCTTCTACCTTTGTTTTCCCTTCTGCATTTTCCCCTTCTACTCAACATCCTACCTTTGTTTTATCCTTCTACTCAGCATTCGGACTTGCACCCCCTGCATTCCCTTCTTCTTTAGCCAAGGTACTTGTTCTTTACTGCAACAAGATTAGCCAAACTGAATTGTTTCTTGTGAAGTATGTAAGGAGATCAAATTTGAATTTGGGAATCCCAGTAATGCGGACCACGAGGCCGGAGGATCAACAAACAAACAGGGCAGGTTGACTTTGAGCAATGGTTGGTTAGGCCAATCTCTATTACATACATATCAGGAATCGACCTGATGACCCGAGAGAATTATAAGCTTCATCCGATAGAGCAGGGGAATTACCGCTAGTGTTGTAACTTCAAAGAAAGGGAGTTTAAGTAAGCAAGAAATAATGTGAGGCTAGCAATGAAGACAAGTAAGCAAGACAGAGAGGGAACCTACTAAGATATTGAATTAGAGTGGTTCTTATATCCGGTATCAAGGCTCAACTCTAAGAAAGCAACAAGGGAGGTAGTGTAAATCCTTAAATAAATCAATCCAAAAGTATCACCTTATATATCGTATAATAAGGAATCTCATCATAGAAAGGAAGCCTATGGGGGAGAGCTCTATTAGGCTCTATTCACAACTTCTGATCAAGTATTCGATATCAATGAATTACTGGTTAAAATAGGGTATCACCGAAAGATGTGGTTTAGTGGAGATAGATCATGTTGTTGGGCATCTGGGATAGAGGTGGTGATAAATTGTCCATCTTTCTTTAGCACAATAAACAATGATCATGAACATGTTGCCAATTGTATATTTTTGAAAAAAGTTATAGTACTTGTGGGTAGCGGCCCTACACTGCATGGAGATTAACTATACATTTCTATTTTCTTGTGTTTCAGAGGTTCAACTGCTTCCAAATTATTTTCTGTGATGACATCATAAATATCATTACTTTTTCCCTCTATTTAAAAATTTCCCAATCCTGTAAGTAGTGTTTATGTATCCTGAAAAGTTGAAGTTATGGGGTCTAGGATGAGAATCAATACATGATGGATTGTGCCAATGGTGAAGGAAAAACACGTCATACAATAATTTTACTTCCCTTTCCTGAGAGAAGATTAATATTGCAGACAATAGAGGACAAGAATGAATGCATGATGGATTGCACCAATGGTGATGAAGCTACATAAGTTGAATGTTTCACCAAGTTCTTCACTAAAAGAGGTAGGTTCTGGATCTAAAATGTTAAACAACATTTCAAACAAAGATTCTAGAGTTACCATACCTTTTGGAATGGTGTTTGTATCCAGATTTATTACTCCTTCTTTTTCAAGCTTTGCATCAGTCCTCATGTCCTCATAAATTTCTTATGTGTCAAATACACCTGTTGACGCAAACCCCCAACCCTCGACCCGAGATTTGCACAGGATCGTTCTAATCTCCTTAAGGCAAAGCGGCTCCTTTGGTTCCTCACTGAAACCTTCAACGAATCCGATCCACAGATCCTTTGCAAATCCCACTTGTGAGAATGAGCACTAGGCATGAGCTTCACCCTCACATGACCACAACTAGGCGTTGGCGCAAGCTCCTTTCACAACTCACAACTCGCAAGTTCGTGAGTCGAAGACCTTTGACTCCTCCTTTCCAAAATCTCGATACCCGAGATGATGATACGGGTATACCTCCCTTCTCCTTTGTGGTTCTTCAAGTGACCACCAGCTCGAGCCTAACTCTAGCACCTCTCGCAACTCGCAACTTTTCGAGTTGAAGTGTTGATTCCTCCTACTCCTCCCTTGCGAATCCATGAGTCGCGATAAGTCAACGATGGTTTGATCCTTTTCAAATGACACGTGTCCACCACCTGTCACCACTTCTACCTCTCTCCCGGCATTTTATTGTCACGCCACCTATCAACCACGTGGTTCCCACCAAGAGGACATGCCACGTGTTGCATGAGCCCTTGCAACTCGCAAGCTGATGACTTCTGTAGCCAAAAAGAGTTTCTTTCAAAACCCGAACTCCCGAGACGCGATACCTGTTGGAATTTCTGATTTAAAGGTCCTCCCGTAGCTTGGATCCAATGGTTTGGATCTCCTTCCCTATTTCTCGCAACTCGAAACTTCATGCAAACCAAGAAATTTGGTCTGGCCTCCAAATTCCTGAACCCCAAGTTCGCGATATGATCCAATGATGTGGGTTGAGACGAGATCAATGGCTCACGTTGATTCTTGATGCTAGGGTGGTGAGTTCTTCCAGCTCCTAACTTCCTTGCAACTTTAATTGATCCTACAGTCCTCGCAACTTCGCGAGTTCTCCACAGAGAATTTTGACCACTCGATTCATGCTTCAATGACTTCTGCCCAAACGACTGAATGTGCTCCTTTTGAACTTAACTTTTATATGACGGATTCAATCCCCGTCTCCCATTGAACTTTTCAAAGGTACTAACGCTCTTGAGCTTTCACATCCAAACTCAAGGCTTCCAAAAGGTTCATGCTCGCACTCCTTGCGGAAAATTTTCAAATAACTCTGGGTTATTTGAGTCTTTGACCCTATGCACTCTTTGCAACAGTGGTCCTTCAACTTTTCCATTAGTTGATAAACTCTAAGGTTTCAACCAGCCTTCACACACCTTGCATAGCTCTGTGCTTCGCCTGCACTTATGTTGGTATGAGAACAACAGTATCTTTCCTGAGCTTTCTGAGATAAAACTCAGACTCTTGTCAACACACACCTTGTGGAATTTTCACTGCACTCCTTACAGGATCTCTCAGGAAGAGAAACAATTGAAACTCATTCTCCTTCTCTCTCATACTTCATATACTTAACATGAAATCACACATTCAACACAACATTGAAACAAATGCATCAACAGAGAGAATAAAACAACTGTAGGCATACCATTCAACAAATGTAAACAGTAAGCATCATAACACCATGAATATTGAGTCAAAGCTTCATATATTAACTCAAACTCTCCTGTACATGGGTTCTTCTCTACATCTCTTTTCTACATCTCTCCACTTATGAAATCTGTATGATAATCTATCACAATGATACAAGGGTGAGGGTGTCTATATCTGTTTTCCTTCCTACGCTTCTAAAACTGTCTAATATATTAAATTCAAATCTAACTACTCTCATTAATCAAACTTAATGTCTATTACATCTGACACGTGACAGAAATCAGTCAAGATCTGTTTACAACATGCAAGTACGCTTCCCTTAATTACTACATTAATATATGCTCATTAATTTTCAAAAACATTTCAAAATGTGCAAAATGTGTGTTGCGCTTTTCCAACTGTCTTTCACCTTTATTCTTACTTGGTTGACTGCTTACGATGCTCCTGCATCATACTCCCTCGCTTGAAAATTTTCATGAACTCATGTTCATGATCTCTTGCACGGTCTGTCCATGCTTTTGAATTTCGGCTTCATCCTCCCAACTAGCATATTCCATTGGATGTCCCTTCCACTTGACCAAGTATTCAAAATAATCCTTCCTCCTGGTCTTTCTGCTAATCCTCTTGTTAATTATGCTTTCCATCTATGGATTTTCAGCTATAGGCATTTGTTTTGTCCATTAAACTTCTTTATGTTCATCTTCCGCTCCTGTTTCTTCATCTCTGTAAGGGTACAAATCCGCAACATTGAATATCAGTGAGATTCCAACCCCATCGGGTAATTCAATCTCATATGAGTTTGCCCCAAATTTCCTTATGACCTTGCACGGTCAAATCCTTTTCATATTTAGTTTGTTATATGTTCCCCTTGGGAACCTCTCCTTCCTCAGATGTGCAATAATTAGATCACCAAATTCAAATTGAAGTTCTTTCCTGTGTTGATCTGCTCTCCTCTTGTATTCTTGACTTGTACTCTACAATCACTCCTTGAATCGGCTGTGCATCTCCTTCATTCTTTCTGCAAAGTCCTCTGCACTAGCACTCCTAAATTCATTTTGTTTTGAGTCTTTCAATTCAGAAACTCCCCTTGGATTCATTCCATATACAATCTGGAATGGACTCTGCCCTGTGCTTCTATTGAGCGAATCATTGTAAGAAAATTCTGCCTATGACAGAATGTGATCCCATTTACTGTGGTGTGCAGTCACTAATCTCCTCAACAAATCTCCCAAGCTCTTGTTTACGACCTCTGTCTGTCCATCCATCTGAGGATGATACGCTGAGCTGAAAGACAAACTTGTCCCCAACTTATTCCATACGGTCCTCCAGAAATGTCCTACAAACTTAGTAACTCGATCAGAAACAATACTCCTTGGTAATCCATAAAGTCCGACGACTTGAAAAACAGGTTCGCAATATGAGTTGCGTCACTGGTTTTCTAGCATGGTAAGAAATGTGCCATTTTTGAAAATTTGTCGACTACCAAAAAGATCGAATCACATCCTCTTTGTGTCCTTGGTAGTCCCAATATGAAATCCATGCTCACTGCATCCCACGGCCTTTCAGGTATGGGTAATGGTTGGTTTTTCCTCTTTCCTTTTGTGTGCTAGCAAATTCTGCACCTATCCACGAATTTATTGACATCTGTCCTCATCCATGGCCAAAAATATGACCCATTCAACTTTGAGAACGTCTTGTCATGACCAAAGTGTCCAACCAATCCTCCACTGTGTTTTTCCTTCAGCAAATTCTCCCTCATGGAGCATTTTGGAATACATAGCTGATTGCCCCTAAATAATAATCCATCCTAGATCATATATTCGGTCCATTGGATTTTGTCCCTGAGAAATGGATTCTCAGATGCCTCATATTCCTCCTTAAAATTTGGGCCATCCGCATACATTTCTTTGAGGTTATCAAAACCTAAAGTCTTGACTCTAAATTCCTGCATAAGAAAACATTTCCTACTCAAAGCATCAACAACTTTGCTAGCAGTTCCAGAAATATGCTTAATCACAAAAGTAAAATTCTGCATGAATTCAACCCATTTAACATGTTTTTGGTTCAACTTCTCCTGATGATTCACGAATTGTAAAGCGTGATTATCACTGTACAAAACAAACTCTTTAGGAACCAAATAATGTCTCCATTTCTTCAACGCTTGTATGACTACATAGAATTCCTTGTCATATGTTGAGTAATTAATCTTTGCTTCATCCATTTTTGCACTGAAATATGTGATCGACATGTCATCTTGGATCAAGACCACTCCAATTGAAAATCCACTTGCATCACACCTGACTTGGAATGTCTTGCTGAAATCTGGCAAAACCGTAATTGGTTGCTTAGTGATCTTCTTTTTCAACAGATGGAAATTCTTCTCTGCTTCCTCCATCCAGCGAAAAGATTTATGTCTTTTCTTCACTGTATCCATCATTGGTGTGCTAATTCCACTGAAGTTTCGGATGAATTTCCTGTAGAAACTTGCTAAACCATGGAAGCTTCAAACTTCAAACACATTTTTTGGCGATGGCCAATTGTTAATTGCATTTACCTTTTCTGGATCCATCTTCAACTCATTTGTAGAGATAAAAAAACCCAAATAAATGAGTTATGTTCTCCTAAATGATGATTTCTTCACATTGATCAACAATTTATCTTGATGTAATCTCTTCATCACTACACCTAAATGCTTTAAGTGCTCTACTACTGTCCTGCTGAAAATTAATATATCATCAAGATATACAATGACAGATTTCCCAATGAAATCCTTCAGGACTTCGTTCATCAATCTCATGAAAGTACTAGGTGCATTCGTTAGGCCAAATGGCATGACAATCCATTCATACAGCCCCTCATTCGTCTTGAATGTTGTCTTCCATTCATCAACCTCTCTCATTATAATTTGATGGTACCCACTTTTCAAATCAATATTTGAAAAAAAATTTGCTCCACTCAAGCAATCCATCAACTCATCCATCCTTGGCAATGGAAATCTGTATCTGATGGTAATCTTATTGATTTACCTTGAGTATGTACACATTCTCTAGCCTCCATATTTCTTTGGGCTAAGCACCGTCGAAACAATGCATGGACTCAAGCTCTCCCAAATCAATCCCTTGTCCATTAAGTCCTAGACTGGTCTCTTAACTTCTTCATTTTCCTGCATCATCAACCTGTACGCTTCTTTTTTCGGTAAACTGGCTCCAGGTATAGGATTGATATGATGGATTATACTCCTGATAGGTGGCAATGAACAAGGTAGTTCATCTACTACTATATCAGCAAATTCTTCCAGCAACTCTTGGATTTCTTTCGGTAAATCATCTATTCTTGTATTGGTTACGACAATTTTAGGCTTCCTAACCACAATAAATTGTGTGTCTTCCTTCTTCTTAACCTCATTAAGAATTTCCTTCCCACTCATGAGAAGTACAGTGTTTCTCACCTCTCTTTTCACCTCTTTATCCTTAATCGACAACAACATGTGAGTCCTACCATTTTTCTCCAGGGTGTACGTGTTCTTTCTCCCATCATGAACTACGTTTCTGTCATATTTCCATGGTCTAACCAGAAATAGATGAAAAAAAACCATGGGAATGACATCACATAATATTTCATCTTTGTATCCTCCTATTTTAAATTCAACTAAACATTGTTTAGTGAAATTTACCTGATGCCCTTTTTGTAGCCACGAAACTTTGTATGGGATTGGATGTACAATAGTCTCCAGCTCCATCTTTTCTACCATCTCTATAGATACAAGATTGTCTATGATGCAACTGTCCACTATGACTTTGCATACTCTGTCTTTAGTTTTGCAAGCAGTCTGAAACAAATTGTTTCTTTGGGCTGGGTTCTCTGTCTCCTTCTCTGGCTTTAAGAGAACTTTCCTCATCATTAAGGATCTTCTACCCTCGGTGTCTTCTGCCTCAATATTCCATCCTTGAGCTTCGGTAATGTGAGTTTCACCACCATCTTTCTTATTATCTGGAGACTCATAGGATTTTTGTCCGATTTTTCCACAGATAAAGCATTTCACTTCGCCTCCTCTGCCTCTTCCTCTTCCTCTGGCTCAAGGAAAATTATTTCTATCAACATACTGCCCTCTCTGTGAGCTTCCTCCTCTCTCATGTTGAGTTTGAATTGTTTTTCCTCTGGCTTGATTTCTACCTCAACCTCTTTGACATTGCTTTCGGCTGAGCTTCTCTTCATCTTTCAGAGCCATCTGATAAGCATCTTCCACAGTTCGAATGGTCATCATGCTCATTTCATATTGAATGTCATATCGCAGACCATTCATGTACCTGGAAACTTTTTCATCATCACTTTCCTGATGACCTTCTCTGATGTTTATCTTGTAGAACTCTTTAGTGTATTCTTTCATTGACATAAGATTTTGTCTCAACTTTTGCATCCACCGAAACAAAGTAATTTGATAATCCCTGGGTATAAATTTGGCTTTCATCTTTGTAACCATTCTATCCCAGCTCTTGATTTTCTGCTTGCCCTTGCAGCATATGTCAGCCTGCAGTTCATCCCACCATAGTGTTGCATGCCCTTTAAGTCTAGTAACGACATGTTTGAATTTTTTGTCTTACTTGACATCCTCATAGTTGAAGTATTTATTCAGAGCTCTAATCTAGTCTAGAAGTTATTCAACATCTAAGTTTCCCTCATACACTGGAATTTCCATTTTCACTCTGGCACCTGTCCTCGCAACAACCCTGAATATGCATTCATCTGTAGCATCTTCGACTGCAACCTATTCTTCTTTGTTTCCATCTTCATTCTCACTTTCATCCTCACTGATATCCCTAACGTCAACTGTGTGCCTCTGTGGTGTCTCCATGGCATCAAGCCTGACACGTAATTCACACATCTCTCTCTCCCTTGCTAGATC
Source organism: Picea sitchensis (assembly GCA_010110895.2). Taxonomy (NCBI): domain Eukaryota; kingdom Viridiplantae; phylum Streptophyta; class Pinopsida; order Pinales; family Pinaceae; genus Picea; species Picea sitchensis. The sequence continues at coordinate 184,491 of SNQJ01S0014650.1, forward strand.
AGGAATTGGCATTGGCCTGTCTCTTCTTCTCGGTGGCATGACTATAAAATGTTCCTCTTTTCTTTGCTATAGAAAGCACTGAACTTGTTCTGGGCTCTGATACTAAATTGACGTAGACCCCCAACCCTCGGGCCAAGATCCACACAGGATTGTTCTAATCTCCTTGAGCTGAAGCGACTCCTTTGGTTCCTCGCTGAAGCCTTCAACGAATCCGATCCATAGGTCCTTCGGAAACCCCACATGTGTGAACGAGCACTAGGCACGAGCTTCACCCTCACATGACCACAACCAGGCCTTGGCGCAAGCGCCTTTCCCAACTCGTAACTTGTGAGTTCGTGGGTCGAAGACCCTCGATTCCTCTTTTCCAAACTCCTAATACCTAAGATGATGATACATGTATACCTCCCTTCTCGATAGTCCTTCTTCAAGTGATTGTCGGCTAGAGCCTAACTCTAGTGCCTCTCACAACTCTCAACTTCACGAGTTGAAGTGTTGATTCCTCCTGCTCCTCCCTTGCAAATCCGTGACTCGCGATAAGTCAATGATGGTTCGACCCTTTTCAAATGACACATGTCCACCACCTGTCACCACTTCTACCTCTCTCCAGGCATTTTATTATCATGCCACCTCTCAACCATGCATTTCCCACCAAGCGGACATGCCACGTGTTGCATGAGCCCTCTCAACTTGCAAGCTCATGACTTCTGTAGTAAAAAAGAGTTTCCTTCAAAACCCAAACTCCTAAGATGCAATACCCATTGGAAGTTCTGATTCGGTGGTCCTCCCAT
>SNQJ01S0014650.1:199032-225301 GCA_010110895.2 Picea sitchensis
ATAGATTTTCTAAGTCAATTACTTTCCCAAAATCCCTTTTGATTCATTGTTTAAAAAAATTGATTCCTAATAATCCTCCTTGTACAAGTGTCACCCACCCCCTTCATTGCACCATAAAGTAATTTCCTTAATTAATTGATTACCCCTATTTGCCTCACCCACCTAAAATCATTCCTAGAATCGCTCCTAGGTGTCCCCATATTCCCTTACAAACTTTAATGACTTTCCCCCTCACTAATTTACTAGTTGAGTTTAATTTGGAAAGTTCTTAAATGCTAGATACCTTACTAAGTTAGACTTTCTGCTTTTTCCTTGTGTTTCCCCTTTCTTTTTATGTTTCCCTCTTTTTCCTAGTTTCTTAATTCCTTTAAATTTCCCTCTTTCCCTTTTCATTTAAAACTCAAATTGGAAGGTGTAGAAAATTAACTTTTTCCCTTTTTCCTTTTTAATTAATAAATTTTAAATTAACATATGGGACAAAACAATTATTTCCCCTTTCCCCCCTTTTTAAATGTTATCCCCAAAACATTTGTTTTTATAACTTAATGAATTTCTTACCCCTTTCTCATCACATGGTTAATGATGATTATCATTATTATTTATTTATTTTTAGTTTTATTGTTATATAAACATATGTTTTTATTTTTATCACAATTATCTCTTAGACCTAGGCTTTAATTTCCTAGGCTGGCAACATTTTATAAGGGAATTTGTTTTAAATCTTTCTCATCAAAGTATTCATTCTAAGGCCATATAGGTTTATTCATTTATTATTTAGCAACACAATGTGCCCTTCAGGATGCACTAGGTGCTCCAAGGGTGCCACTTGCCCCATTCTTTTTCCCTTGCACAACGTGCCCTTCAGGACACACTACATGCTCCAAGGGTGCCACTCGCCTCTTTCCATTTTTTTTGCGTGACATGCCCATCAGGATGCACTACGTGCTCCAAGGGTTCCACTCACCTCTTGATTGAATTGGTAGACATCTAAAACCACTGGAGTCAATACTTCGCTAGGTGATCTTGTGGGATACTAAGGGCCTCTCAGGAATAAGGCCCTTGCCTTATTGTCTGCCCCTTAGAATCATCATGAGTGACTGTCGTAGTCAACCCTCACGACATCACAGATCTTCTCAAACTAGGTAATCGTTAACCTATAGTTCAAGCCACAATGGGAGTGCTAGTAGGCTGTGGCAGGGCTATTGTTCACACCTCTCCCTCAATGAATCTGGTAGTCGTGCATGACCCCTCTCCTCCACATGTGAGTTTGGTCGACAATATATCGTCAGCCTGCATAACCAACGAATCATGTCAGAAATATATCCATAATCATATCATCTAATCATATGCACAAATGTCATATATACAACAATAAAACCCCAATAGTCCACTCCCTGACTCGATCCAAAGTCCAAGGGGTTCCATCAATGCCTCTGCTTCCTCAAGGTCCAAAATTCTGCACACTCAGTAAAACCGAGTCAATAGCACCTGTCTATGTCAATGCAGAAAAACAACATGTTATCAACCCATATCACCTCATAATCAAAATAAAATGCTTAATAGTATAATAATCTGGATCACTTGCAAGCAAGTGTCCTCAAAGAATAAGTTCCCTCAGTGTGTGCAAGAGTGGGATGTTAAATACACCCCCTCTTGGTCTAAACTTCATCCCGAAGTTTCACAGTATATGAGTGATGAAATAATGTGTATCATAGTGTCATAAGTCTATATATAAAACAAAAATGGAAACTTATGAAGCATATCATATGCATCCTCCTAGGTCGTCGAGTGCGAACTATAGTTGTCCCACTGGACCTTGACCTGATCTATTGTTTGACATCATGGTTATCGAATGCGATGATCCAGGATGCGGATAGGCTAAGCCATGAGCACCTCCTTCTTCGATACCTACAAGGAACTCATGTCAATAACATGTGTAGGATCACTAATATAATGTCTCAACATAGATACGTGAAAAACATCGTGCATATGCCTCAAAGAATCAGGCAAGACTAGTCTATAGGCCACATGCCCCTTTCTTTCCACAATCTCAAAAGGTCCCACAAACCTAGGAGAGATTTTATCTCCCTTTCCAAATTTGATCGAACTCTTATGTGGTCTTACCCACAAGAATACTCAATCATCAACCTCGTAACTACGGTCGACACAGTGCGCATCGACATAACTCTTTTGTCGATCCTACATTTCTTTAATTCTTTGTCTTGTTGTTTTCATTTGAACTTCCATTTATTGGATCGCTTCTGGTCCCACCAAGAACATATCCTCAAGATGATCCCAACTCAGAGGCGTCTGACATGGTCACCCGTAAAGAAACTCAAAAGATACCATCTTAATGGTGCTTTGGTAACTGTTTCTATAAGTGAATTCCACCAGTGGCAAGAATTCTTCCCAACACTTTATTGGTCCATCACGTACATGCGCAACATGTCCTCTAAGGTCTAGTTCATTCGTTTAGTCTACCCGTTAGTCTCCAAGTGATACACAGTACTAAAGTTAAGCTGGGTTCCCAAGGCCTCTTGGAAACTAGTCCAAGATCGTCCAGTAAAAAATGATCCTCAATTAGATATAATCCTCTTAGGCATGCCATGCAGCCTCACAATATCACTGATGAAAACTCTAACTATGTCAGGTGCCTGGTTTGTTGCACACATAGGAATAAAATGAGCACTCTTCATCAGAGTGTCGACTACTCAAAAAATCGAGTCTTGTCTCCTTGTCATAAGTGGTAATCCCATGATGAAATCCATCGAAATCACCTCCCATTTTGATTCCGGAATAACATGTGGCTGTAGTAATCTTGCTGGATGTTTATGTTCATCCTTTACCTTATAATGGTCTAGACATTGGGCCACATAGTTAACTATGTCTTCCTTCACTCCATTCCATAAGAATAAGGGTTTAAGGTCCTCCCTCATCTTCGTAACTCTCAGGTTGATGCAGACCCCCCCTTTCCCTCGAGTCGATATCCGACTAGGATCGTTCTAATTTCTCCATAAGTCAAAGTGAATCCTTCGTTTCTCTATTGAAACCTTCAACGTATCCATAGGTCCTTTATGAAAACCCACCCTGTGCAACTTAACACTAGGCACGAGCCTTACATCTCCATGTGACCACAACCTGGGCCTTAGTGTAAGCGCCTCTCGCAACTCGCAATCTCATAAGTTCATGAGTCGAAGACCCTCAACTACTCTTTTACAAGCCTCTGATACCTGAGATGACGATACAGGTATGGCTCCTCCTCGCTAGCGCCTCTACCAATGACCACTAGCTAGGGCCTAACTCTAGCATGCCTCGCAACTCGCAACTTTGCGAGTTCGGGTGTTGAGTCCTCATGCTCCTCCTTCACGAATCCCCAATACATGATAAGTTAATAATGGTTGACTCTTTCCCAGGCGACGTGGGTCCACCACCTGTCACCCATTTCCACTTTTCTCTAGAATCTAAGTTTGCACCACCTGTCAACTAGGCGGCCCCACCTATCGAGCGTGCCACATGTTCATGTAAGTCCTCGGTGCTCGACACTTCATGACCTATGCAGTTGAAATCCAATCCTTTCAAACCCCTAACCCTCGAGTACGCGATACCACACAGAGGTTCTGATCCAATGGTTCTCCCGAGGCTTGGATACAACAGTCTGGATCTCCTTCTCTACTCCTCGCGACTCGCAACTTCACAAAACCAAGAATTTTAGTATGTTCGCCAAACCTACGAACCTTGAATTCGCGAAATGATCCAGCGACGTGAGTTGAAACGAGATAAACAACTCATATTGACCCTCGCTTCCTGGGTGATGGATTTCAATGGTCTCTAATCACCTTGTAATTCTGCCAAGTCCAATGACTCTCACAACTTCGCACTTCCTTCACGATGGCTTCTCATCATCCATAGGGCTCCTTTGGATCCTACAGTCCTCGCGACTTTGTGAGCACTCCACGGAGGATTATGACCACCTGATTCATGCTTCAATGAACTCTACCCAACAACTGGGTGTTCTCCCACCTGAACTTAAATTCTATGTGAGGGTTTCAATCTCCGTCTCCCTTTGAACACTTCAAAAGCGTTATCTCTCCTAAGATTTCACTTGCAAACTCAAGCCTGCCAAAAGGTTCTTGGTCGCACTTCTTGCAGCAAACTTTCAAATAACCTATGGTTATTTGAATCTTTGACCCTATGCACTCTTTGCAATAGTAGTCCTTCAACCTTCACCTTAGTTGATAAGTACTAAGGCTTCCACTAGCCTGCGCAAACCTTGCATGGCTGTGTGCTTCACTTTCACTTCTGCAGGTATGAGAACAATGATATCTCTCCTGAGCTTTATGAGATAAAACTCAGATCCTCATCAATGCACACCTTGCAGATGTTCATTGCACTCCTTGCATAAAATTCTCAGGAAGAGAAACAATTGAAACTCATTCTTCTTCTCTCTCAGATTTCATACATTCAATATGAAATCATGCACACAATACAACATTGAGATAAATGCATAAGAGAGAAACAAAACAATTGTAAACATACCATTCAACTAATGTAAACAGTAAGCATCATAACACCATGAAAGTTGAGTCAAAGCTTCATATATTAACTCAAGTGCTTCTATACATGGGTTCTTCTCTACAACTCTCTGTTATAGCTCTACAACTTATGAAATATGAATTGATAATAATCTTCTATGTTACAATGATACAAGGTTGAGGGTGTCTATATCCGTTTTCCCCCTTATCTTCTAACTGTCTAATATATTAAATTAAATCTAACTACTTTACACTTATCAGACTTAAATGCCTATTACATCTGATAGATGAGAGTAATTTCTCCAGATCTGTTCATACCTCTAAGACATAAATGTAAGTACGCTTCTCCCAGCTATTACATTAATTCTTTGGTTTTCAAAATTCAAAATGTTTTCATAAAAACGTGCTCTTTTTGCATCTGCGCGTTCAACTTTCCCTTTGTCTAGGCGCAGCTTTGGTTTTGTACAATGCTCGTGCATCATACTCCCTCGCTTGAAAATTTTCATGGACTTTTGTTCATGAGCTCTTGCACGGTCTATCCATGCTTTTGAGTTTCTGCTTCATCCTCCCAACTGGCATCTTCAACTGGATGTCCCTTCCACTTGACCAAGTATTCAAAATACTCTTTCCTCCTGGTCTTTCTGCTAATACTTTTGTCAATTATGCTTTCCATCTACGGCTTTTCAGCTACAAGCATTTGTTTTGTCCATTGAACTTCTTCTTTCTCATCCTCTGTTTCTACTTCATGAGCTCTGTAAGGGTACAAATCCACAACATTGAATATCGATGAGATTTCAACCCCATTAGGTAATTCAATCTCATATGCGTTTGCCCCAAATTTCCTTATGACCTTTCACGGTCCAACCTTTTTCATCTTCAGTTTGTTATACTTTCCCTTTGGGAATCTCTCCTTCCTCAGATGTGCAAGAATCAGATCAACAACTTCAAATTGAAGTTCTCGCTTGTGTTGATCTTCTCTCCACTTGTATTCTTGACTTGAACTCTACAATCGCTCCTTGATTTGGCTGTGAAGCTCCTTCATTCATTCTGCAAAGTCCTCTGCACTAGCACTTCTGAATTCATTTTGTTCTGAATCTTTCAATTCAGAAACTCCCCTTGGTTGCATTCCATATACAATTTGGAATTGACTCTGCCCTGTGCTTCTATTGAGTGGATCATTGTAAGTGAATTCCGCCTGTGGTAGAAGGTGATCCCACTGACTATGATGTTTAGTCACTAAGCTTCTTAACAAATATCCCAAGCTCCTGTTAATGAATTATGTCTGTCCATCCATCTGAGGATGATTCGCTGAGCTAAAAGACAAACTTGTCCCCAACTTCTTCCATAAGGTCCTCCAGAAATGTCCCACGAACTTGGTATCTCGATCATAAATGGTACTCCTTGGAAACCTATGAAGTTTGACGACTTCCTTGAAAAATAGGTTCGCAATATGAGTTGTGTCATTGGTTTTCTGGCATGGTATGAAATTTGCTATCTTTGAAAATCTGTCGACTACCACAAAGATCGAATCATATCCTCTTTGTGTCCTTGGCAGTCCCAATACAAAATCCATTATCACTGCGTCCCATGACCTTTCAGGTATGGGCAATGGTTGGTATAACCCCGTGTTCTGCCTTTTTCCTTTTGTGTGCTGACAAATTCTACACCTGTCCACAAATTTCTTGACATCTGTCCTCATCCCAAGCCACAAATATGAGGCATTCAACTTTGAGAACATCTTGTCATGACTGAAATGTCCAGCCAATCCTCCACTGTGTTCTTCCTTCAACAAATTCTCCCTCATGGAGCATTTTGGAATACATAGTTGATTTCCCCTGAACAATAATCCATCTTGGATCATGTATTTAGTCCATTGGCTTCTATCCTAGAGAATTGGATTCTTAGATGCCTCATATGCCTCCTTAAAATCTGGGTCATCCTTATACATTTCTTTGAGGTTATCAAAACCTAAAGTCTTGACTCCAAATTCCTGTATAAGCAAACATTTCCTACTCAAAGCATCAACAACTTTGTTAGCAGTTGCAGAAATATTCTTAATCACAAAGTAAAATTCTGCATGAATTCAACCCATTTAGCATGTTTTTGGTTCAACTTCTCCTTTTGAGTGACAAGTTGTAAAGTATGATTATTGCTATACAAAACAAACTCCTTGGGAACCAAATAATGTCTCCATTTCTTCAGTTCTTGTATGACTGCATAGAATTCTTTGTCATATGTAGAGTACTTGATCTTGACTTCATTCATTTTTTCACTGAAATATGCGATCGACCTGTTGTATTGGCTCAAAATTTCTCCAATTGCAAATCCATTCACGCCACACTTGACCTGGAATGCCTTGCTGAAATCTGGAAAAACCAGAATTGGTTGCTCAGTGATCTTTTTCTTCAGTAGATTGAAACTCTTCTCTGATTCCTTTGTCCAGTGAGGAGATTTATGTCTTTTCTTCACCGTATCCATCATTGGTGCACTAATTCCACTGAATTTTTCGGATGAATTTCCTGTAGAAGCTAGCCAAACCATGGAAGCTTCGAACTTCAAACACACTCTTCGGCAATGGCCAATCCTTAATCACCCTATTTTTTCTGGATCCATTTTCAGTTCATTCGTAGAGATAACAAAACCCAAATAAATGAGATTTGTCCTCATAAATGATGTTTTCTTCATATTAATCAACAATTTCTCTTGTTGTAATCTTCTCATCACTGCAACAAAATTCTTTAAGTGCTCTGCTTCTGTCCTACTGAAAATTAATATATCATCAAGATATACAATGACGAATTTCCTAATGAAATCCTTCAGGACTTCGTTCATCAACCTCATGAAATTAATGGGCACATTCGTTAACCCAAATGGCTTGACAAGCCATTCATACAGCCCTTCATTTGTCTTGAATGTTGTCTTCCATTCATCACCTTTTCTCATTCTAATTTGATGAGATCTGCTTTTCAAATCAATCTTTGAAAAAAATCTTGCTCCACTCAAGAAATCCACCAAGTCGTCCATCCTTGGCAATGGAAATCCGTATATGATGGTAATCTTATTGATTGCCCTTGAGTCTGTACACATTCTCCATCCTCCATCTTTCTTTGGGCTGAGCAATGTCGGAATAGCGCATGGACTCAAGCTTTCTCGAATCAATCCTTCGTCCATTAAGTCCTAAACCTGCCTCTTAACTTCTTCATTTTCCTACGGCGTTAACCTATATGCGGCTTTGTTTGGAAAATTGTCTCCAGGTATAAGATAGATATGATGACTTATACTCCTGATAGGTGGCAACGAACAAGGTAGTTCATCCACTACTATATCAGCAAACTCTTCCAGCAACTCCTGGATTTCTTCTAGTAAATCATCTATTCTCATACTAGTCAAAACAATTTTGGGTTTCCTGACCACAATAAATTGCATGTCTTCCTTCTTCTTAACCTCATTAAGAAGTTCCTTCCCACTCATGAGAAGTACAGTGTTTCTCATTTCTGTTTTCACTTTTTTATCCTTAATCGATAGCAACATGTGCATCCTACCATTTTTATCCAGGGTGTACGTGTTCTTTCTCCCATCATGAACCACATTTCTATCATATTGCCATGGTCTACCTAGCAATAGATGACAAACATCCATGGGAATGACATCACATAATATTTCATCTTTATATCCTCCTATTTTAAATTCGACTAAACATTGTTGTAGCCACGAAACATTGTATGGGCCTGGGTGTGAAACAGTCTCCAGTTCCAGCTTTTCTACCATCTCTGTAGATACGAGATTGTCTGTGCTACCACTGTCCACTATGACCTTGCATACTCTATCCTTAGTTTTGCAAGCAGTCTGAAACAGACTATTTATTTGGGCTAGGTTCTCTGCCTCCTTCTCTGGTTTCAAGAGAACTTTCTTCATCATTAAAGATCTTCCACCCTCAACGTCTTCTGCCTCAACATTCCTTCCTTAAGCTTCGACAATGTGAGTTTCACCACCATATTTCTTCCTATCTGGACACTCATAGGATTTATGTCCGATTTTTCCACCGAAAAATAATTTCACTTCACCTCCTCTGCCTCTTCCTCTTCCTCTGGCTCGAGGAAAAGTATTTCGATCAGCATACTGCCTTCCCTGTGAGCTTCCTCCTCTCTCAGGTTGAGTTTGAGGTTTCTTTCCCTCTTCTTTAGGTTTCTGAGTTCTGTCCTGGGAAATTATCTTGCCTCTTCTTTGACTTCTGCCTCGGCCTCTTTGACCTTGCTTCCGGTTCAGCTTCTCTTCAGCTTTTAGATCCATCTGATAAGCATCTTCCACAGTCTGAATGGTCATCATTCTCATCTCATCTTGAATGTCATATCGCAGACCATTCATGTACCTGGAAACTTTTTCATCATCTCTTTCCCGATGACCTGCTCTGATGTTTATCCTATAGAATTCTTCAGTTTATTCTTTCATTGACATCAACTTCTATCTCAAATTATGCATCCTCCAAAATAGAGTAATTCGATAATCCCTAGGTATAAACATGGCTTTCATCTTTGCAACCACTCTATCCCAACTTTTGATTTTCGGTTTCCCCTTGTAGCGTATCAGCCTGCATTTCATCCCACCATAGTGTTGCATGCCCTTTAAGTCTAGTAATGACATGTTTGACTTTCTTGTATTCCTCGACATCCTCGTAGTTGAAGTATTTGTGTAGAGATCTAATCCAGTCTAGAAGCTCTTCAACATCCAAGTTTCCCTCATACACTAGAATGTCCATTTTTTCTCTAGCACCTATCCTTGCAACAGACCTGAATAGGCATTCTTCTGTAGCATCTTCGACTGCAACTTGCTTGTTTTCAGCTTCATTTTCACTTTCAACCTTGCTGATATCCCCAGCGTCAACTGTGCGCCTTTATGTTGTCTCCATAGCATCAAGCCTGACACATAATTCACGCATCTCTCTTTCCCTTGCTGGATAAGGTATTTTCCTGTCTCTTCTTCTTGACATTTCTCTTTCCTCTGTTGGATCAGGTATTTTCCTGTCTCTTCTTCTCAGTGGCATGGCTGTAAAATTTCCTCCCTTCTCTTTGCTACAGAAAGCAGAGAAATTGTTCTAGGCTCTGATACCAAATGATTCAATCCCCCCCTTTCCCTTGGGCCGAGATCCGCACATGATTGTTCTAATTTCTCCATGATTTGAAGTGACTCCTTCGATTCTCTATTGAAACCTTCAACGTATCCATAGGTCCTTTATGAAAACCCTCCCTATGAAACTTAACACTAGGCGTGATCCTTACATCTCCATGTGACCACAACCCGGGCCTTAGCGCAAGCACCTCTCGCAACTTGCAATCTCGCGAGTTCGTGAGTCGAAGACCCTTGACTCCTATTTTCCAATATTTCGATACCCGAGATGACGATATGGGTATGGATCCTCCTTGCTAGCGCCTCTACCAATAACCACTGGCTAGGGACTAACTCTAGCACACATCGCAACTCACAACTTCACAAGTTGGGGTGTTGAGTCCTCATCCTTCTCCTTCACGAATTGTCGAGACACGATAAGTCAACAATGGTTGACTCCTTCCCAGGCGACGTCGGTCCACCACCTGTCACCCACTTCCACTTTTATCTAGATTCTAAGTTTGTGCCACCTATCAACTATGCAGCCCCACCTATCGAGTGTGCCACGTTTTCACGTAATTCCTCAGTGCTCGGCACTTCGTGACTTATGCAGTCGAAATCCAATCCTTTCAAACCCTGAACCCCCGAGTATGCGATACCACGTAGAGGTTCTGATCCAACGATTCTTCCGTGGCTTGGATCCAACGGTTTGGATCTCCTTCTCTACTCCTCATGACTCGCAACTTCACAAAACCAAGAATTTTTGTCTATTCTCTAAACTTACGAACCCCAAATTCATGAAATGATCCAACGACATGAGTTGAAGCAAGATCAACAACTCATATTGACCCTCGCTTCCTGGGTGATGGATTTCACTGGTCTCTAACCACCTTGCAATTCTGCCAAGTCCAATGAATCTCACAACTTCGCACTTCCTTCATGAAGGCTTCTCATCGTCCATATGGCTTCACTGGATCCTACGGTCCTCGCGACTTCACGAGCCCTCCATGGAGGATTCTGACCACCCGATTCACGCTTCAATGGAAGCTGCCCAACAACTGGGCGTTCTCCCACCTAAACTTAACTTCTATGTGATGGTTTTGATCTTCGTCTCCCTTTGAACACTTCAAAAGCGTTATCTCTCCTGAGATTTCACTTGCAAACTCAAGCCTGCCAAAAGGTTCCTGGTTTCACTCCTTGCGGGAAACTTTCAAATAACCTCTGGTTATTTGAATCTTTGACCCTGTGCACTCTTTGCAATCGTAGTCCTTCAACCTTCACCTTAGTTCAGAAGTACTAAGGCTTCCACCAGCCTGTGCACACCTTGCACGGCTCTGTGCTTCACATGCACTTCTGCGGGTATGAGAACAACAATATCTCTTCTGAGCTTTCTGAGATAAAACTCAGATCCTCATCAACGCACACCTTACGGACGTTCACTGCACTCCTTGTAGGAAATTCTCAGGAAGAGAAACAATTGAAACTCATTCTTCTTCTCTCTCATATTTCATACATTCAAGATGAAATCATGCACATAATACAACATTGAGATAAATGCATAACAAAGAAACAAAACAAATGTAAACATACCATTCAACTAATGTAAACAGTAAGCATCATAACACCATGAAAGTTGAGTCAAAGCTTCATATATTAACTCAAGTGCTCATGTACATGGGTTCTTCTCTATAGCTCTCTACTATAGCTCTACATCTTATGAAATCTGAATTGATAATAATCTTCTCTGTTACAATGATACAAGGTTGAGGGTGTCTATATCCGTTTTCCCCCTTATCTTCTAACTGTCTAATCTATTATATTAAATCTACCTACTTTACATTTATCAGACTTAAATGCCTATTACATCTGACAGATGAGAGTAATTTCTCCAGATCTATTCATATCTCTAAGACATAAATGTAAGTACGCTTCTCCCAGCTATTACATTAATGCTTTGGTTTTCAAAATTCAAAACGTTTTCATAAAAACGAGCTCTTTTTGCATCAGCGCATTTAGCTGTTCCTTTGGCTAGCCACATGCTTTGGTTTTGTATGATTCTCCTGGATCACGGGTAAGCCATGTTTACTACTCTATGAGTCTCGTTTAGGATCAAGCTCCTCAACTTGTCATTCGGTGGTACATAAATCTGATTTTTAAACCTCAATAATCCATCATCGTCAAACGTAAATCCCTCAAATCTTGGTACCATCATTGTGTTTTGTCCGATAAAATACTCGACCTCTTTGTACCAGTCATTGTCACATTGTAAAGTTAGAATATTTTCACATAGATTCATCTGCAGAGGCAACACCGAAAAGATGTGTGGTCTCCAACTCAATGCATCTACCACTCGGTTCATTGTTCCTTTTATGTAAGTAATTTTTATGTCGTACTCACTAAGAAATTTCGACCAACGTCGTTGTCGTAAGTTTAGGTCGCTTTGTGTAAAGATGTGATATAGTCCACAGTGGTCTGTCTTTAGTTCAAATTTTTATCCAACAAGGTAGTGTCTCAAAACCTTCAAGGCATATACTATGGCTAACAACTCCAAAACATGCATCACATAGTTCTCCTCATGCCTTCTTAGTTTCGTCGAGATGTAAGAGATCAATCAACTATATTGTATCAAGACTCTGCCTAAGCCTTCCTTGGATGCATTAGTTCATACCAATAAGTTCATGTCCATGTCAGGGACCTTTAGTATCGGTGTTTTTGTCAACATCTCTTTGAGCCTCACAAATGCTTCAGCACATTTCTTAGTGAAAACAAACTTCTTGTTCTTCTTCTACAATTCTGTGATCAAATTTGCTATCTTCGAAAATCCCTCAATGAACCCTCCATAGTATATTGCTAAACCCATGAAACTGCACGCTTCCAGGACATTCGTTGGGGTAGGCCATTCCATAATAGCCTCGACCTTTGCTAGATCAATGACGATACCTTCGTCGGAGATGACATGCCCTAAGTGGTGAATCTTTGATTGATAAAACAATCATTTTGACAAATTCCCATATAACGTATTCTCTAGCAGACACTGTAGTACCAATAGAAAGTGTTTGTCATGCTCCTCCATCATCTGAGAGTAAATCAAAATATTATTAATGAATACTTGGATGAACTTGTCCAAGTAATCGCGAAACACCCCGTTCATCAAACTCATAAATACCCCTCAGGAGTTTGTTAGTCCAAACGGTAAAACAATAAATCCATAATGACGAAACCTTGTCTTAAAGGAGGTCTTAGGGACGTTATCATCCTTGATCCGTAACTAGTAAGACCCTGATCGCAAATCGATATTTGAGACCATGATCATCAATCCTCGACAACGGATATTGATTCTTGATTGTTGCCTTGTTCAATTGACGGTAGTCAATGTAGAGTCTCCATGACCCATCCTTCTTTCATATGAATATAACAAGCACACCCCATGGTGACACACTTGGACGTATCAGTCCCAGGTCCAACAATTATTTCAGTTGTATTCTCAACTCCTGTAACTCCGGGGTCGACATCCGATAAGGTGTTCTAGCTATTAGTTTAGTCCCTGATTTTAGGTCTATATTAAACTCCAATTCCCTCTCCAGAGGCATCCTAGATAACTCCTCTAGGAAGACGTTTGCAAACTTTCTCACCACAGGAAGGTTTTCTAGTCCTTCCGCTACTCCTTTTTCATTCAACACAAGGACCACATAAATCTTACATCCCTTGCACATGCTCTTTCGTAACTGTAAGGAAGATATAAACCTCAGGGAAACTCCCTAGTTCTGACCTAAAATCATGTGTCTATGTCCCTCATCATCGACCAAGCTCAATCATTTCGTCTTATAGTTGAGTATCGCATCATGTAATTCCAACTAGTCCATACTGATCACGTCATAAGATCCTAAGATCGTGACATACAGGTCGACCTTGGTGACAAACTCTCTTAGGTTAAGGATACAGCCCGTAACCCTTCCTCCAACCTTCAGTTTTCCTCCCAAATCCATCTCTACAAAGATAAACTCATCCTGTTCGACTGCCTTTACCTTAATCCTTTTTAGTGTTGCACCATAGATGAAACTCTTTGTAGCACCGGTATCTATCAAAATACTAAGGGTCTGGTCAGTGATGGTACCTCACGTCTCAAGCACAGTCGATTGGTGCTCTGACTGGAGATTATAAACCGCTACATGAATCTGATGGGCCTTGCCCAAATCTTCCACCGTAGTGGTTTCGGCTGATCCAGACACTCTAGTCCTCTCCACTGGGAAATCACGCTAGTAATGTGGCTCCCCACACATCCAACACCCCTTCTTTTGTCCAACACTCTTGGAATCCGCTAGTAAATTAGTATATTGGATGAGATATTGATGATTAATAGTTTTTACATTGAATTATTGTTGATGATGAGATACTCATGATGTTTTTCCACTCTGATACCATATGTAAGGACCCCAGTCATTACAACTACAAGTGAAGTAGACGATCCATTTTTTTTTATTTTTTTTTTCTCTTTTGACAGGATGACAACAACGATTACATCTAGAAAACACACCCAACAATGAGCACCACACCCACCAAAGAGGCAACAAAGCTCTATGATTTCATGCACTGGCAGAAGAGTAACTAGGCAAACGTGTGTAGAACAACAAGGAGAAATGACTACCCACCCGACGCAACATGACCTCACCTACAAGCTAAGGGACAACACCCCCATCCCAACACAACGACCTCTACGGCAAGATAGCTAGAACCTCAATGGCGTGCAACCAAACGCATGAAGGCGTTGCAACCCAAGAGCCATCAACGAACTTACAAGATCAACAAAACCCACAACGGGAAGTACAAACCTCAGCCAAGTTATCAATCACAACTATCCAATAGGGAGCACATTGATCCCCTTGTCAGGAATCATGACGATTAACCTGGCGCTACATAACCCATATGGAACAAGGAATCTATTTGAAACCAACTCGCTAAGAGCCGATCTACTGACAAGAGGCTACACCCATACCCCAAGAAATAGGTTGACCAGACCCAAGATGAATACAATCAAAGGAAAATCTCAAGCTAATACCCGACTCTGCTAACAACCCATACAATAACTAATAAGCCAGACGTCTAAGTGAAAAGGTTGAATTGTTACCAAGCGACTAAGGTCAAAAATGTTATCATGATGCACACTAAGAAAGGCACTTAACCAAATCAATACGCTTATCAACAATTATAAACTGTTCATTAAAATAAGTGGACTACTTAACATTTTAAAGGTGCTCCACGCTGCTTAAAAAAAAATGACATTATTGTCTGAAATAACCAGTCTAAATTTCAACCAGTCTATGTTTTAGCAAGTCTGAAATAATCAGTCATCCATATTGTTTACTAGCGTTACTGTTGATAATGGGTAAAATCATTAATATCATCAATAAATTAAAATTTACAGTCTATACTTTAAATGTTACAATCTAAGTTACATAAGTCGATATTTAACAATCTTAACAACATTAAATTACTATCCAAGGAATTAGCTTTTCTATCCTACTAAATAAATTAATAATGTGAGAGGACTGACCCTGAATATCACTACAATTCACTGTTGAATAAGGAGTTATTCATATTTATAACATGCGTGTAAGTAGTTGTCACGTCCTTCGCTAATTAGCACTATAATTGAATGACAAGAAGAATAACTGTAGTTGTTGTCTCTCATCAGAGTTAGCCAAAATAAATAGTTGGCATGCAATTCACTGTCATAAACATACTATTGTTTCATATCGTTGGCAAGGAAATATTAATTCTAAATTCAATCAAACGCAGAGGCTATTGGTTGGTTGTCTAACCTAAGGTAAGAAATCTATTAAAAGCTAAGGCATCTACTGTTGGATTTATTGTTTTTTAAAAGACCACTCTATTGACTAGCTGGATAACTACGGGTAAAATTCCCAAAATTCATGGAGAAAAATCCAGGTAGCATGCCCAAAAAACGTGGGTATGCATGCAATCCACACCACCAATCAAATTCGCATTTGCTTCAGGATAAAATGTGATAGTCTTACCATTTAATTTACTGTTGCTACAACTTTAAAACGCATTATTTTACTAGGTTAAAACGCATGGTTCTATCCACCGACACATAAAATAGTAGTCCAATTTGATGGAATCGAGGCACCTGTGCAAGAAAACAATGCATCCCAATACAAATCACACACAATAACAAGAGATGAGACATCCCCTAAAAGAAAATCACAGTCAGGTTGCCACACTGGGAGCTGACTTAGCGCAGAGTGTAAAATGCATTCAAGGTAGAAAACACAACAGACCAACAAATTATTTTCTTAGTTAACTCGTTGTGTCAAGAATTCAAGGTAGACTACAAATGAATTATGAGGATTTAATCACAGTAAGAGGTAAATTAAATGTTGTCTGAAGCTTGAAGAAGCCAAAGAAAAATGCAGGCTACACAATATACAACAATCACAGTCACACTCAGAGGTATTAACTCACGAGATACTATTGTATAAATAAAGGTTAAGTTTGCTAGGGGGAACTCACCATCAAACAATTAAACACAGAGCACAATCTCCCTCAACATAAAAATCGTAGAGGAAATGTTATTACAACAATTACATGGTTACATATCACAGAGGTAAGGGCATTGCAACAATTACATGGTTACAATCATAGAGGTAAAGGGTATTACAACAATTACATGGTTACAAATCGCAGAGGTAAAGGGTATTAAAAAAATTACATGGTTACAAATCGCAGAGGTAAGGGTATTACAACAATTACATGGTTACATATCATAGAGGTAAAGGGGTCATGTAAGCTAAGTTTAATCATTGAGTTTATAGCTTTCCATAATAAATTCGTTGAGTTTAAACTTTTAAATATATTCACTGAGGTTATAACATTCCAATAATTTAATCCGTTGAGTTTATATCCTTATAAAAACAACCAAAAGTATAATTCGTCTTAATCATATATACATTGACAATCTAAACAATCTGACCAGAACTAAAAATTTCCTGGGCAAAATTTCACCCCCAAATCAAACGAAATGCAGTCGAAAAAGTGGAAAATCGCCAAGAAACAAAACAAATAGTAGACTTAATCAAGAAATGAATTCATTCTTGCAATGCAAAAAGCGCACTCTTAACTAGTGGTGAAAAATGCAGTCTCAATCGTCTTCAAATTAGACTGCAGAGGTAAATAAAACAAGTGAAAATCTAGCAAGATATAAAAACGTAGAGTTAAAAAAAACTTCTCCGTCATTCAATAAATTGCAGGGTTAATTAATCGAATCAAGGTGCAAGACAACACACTACTCGGAAGAAACAATAGGGCTAGACGATTGGCAGGAACATCCTTCGCTCATTATCCATGCGCAGAAAAACAGGGCATTTGGATCCATGGGTCTATTAAAACTGAAGTGATGACCGTAGATCTGGCTCCTGTCCGACTACTCAGGCATGGACTGATGAGCTAGGGACGGAGGAAAAAATAAACCACAAATCATCACAAATAAATAAACCATAGGATGGTCAAGACATGCATGGATCGATGGCCAAGGGAAAAAATCAATAGCAAGCTTAAGGCTATGGGAAATACGTTTTTCAATTAAAATGCTAAGTCAACCAAATTCTTTATCTAATTAAAAATACAGAATTGAAGGTGCGATGCGTAATGTGAATCTACCATGCAGAATAAAGTAAGCGTACCATAGCCTAAGTCATACACTCTAACTCGTTGTCTTGTGCGCTCCGTGACGCTCCTGCTTGATGACCGATGAGATATCATCGGTACCTCCCAACCAACGCTAGGGATACTCTTCTCCCCTCTTATCCCCCCAAGACACAGATGGGCCACACACATAGAACTAGAGATCAACTAGCTCCCATATCACCTCACAAGTCCGAGCTACCACTCCTCACCAAGCTGGGTATCCCAACTCCCACAAGATAAGTTAGTCAAGTATAAATTTTTGCAGCTTAATGTTACACATAATAGAAGATATCCATCATCCTCCTCCTCCCTCCTTTATATAGATTTTCTAAGTTAATTAGTTTCCCAAAATCCATTTTAATTCATTTTTCAAAAATTTTAATTCATAATAATCCTCCCTGTACAAGTGTCACCCATTCCCTTCATTGAACCATAAATTAATTTCCTTAATTAATTAATTACCCCTATTTCCCTCACCCACCTAAAATTATTCCTAGAATTGCTCCTAGGTGTCCCCATATTCCCTTACAAGTTTTAATGAATTTCTCCCTCACTAATTTACTAGTTGAGTTTAATTTGGAAAGTTCTTAAATGCTAGATACCTTACTCAGTTAGACTTTCTGCTTTTTCCTTGTGTTTCCCCTTTTTTTTTATGTTTCCCGTTTTTTCCTAGTTTCCTAATTCCTTTAAATTTCTCTCTTTCCCTTTTCATTTAAAACTCAAATTGGTAGGTGTAGAAAATTAACTTTTTCCCTTTTTCCTTTTTAATTAATAAATTTTAAATTAACATATGAGACAAAACAATTATTTCCCCTTTTCCCCCTTTTTAAATTTTATGCCCCAAAAGATTTTTTTTTTATAAATTAATGAATTTATTACCCCTTTCTCGTCACATGGTTAATGATGATTATCATTATTATTTATTTATTTATATTGTTATATAAGCATATGTTTTTATTTTTGTCACAAGTATCTCTTAGACCTAGACTTTAATTTCCTAGGCTGGCCGACATTTTATTAGGGAATTTGTTTTAAATATTTCTCATCACAGTATTTGTTCTAAGGCCATATAGGTTTATTCATTTATTATTTAACAATGCGACATGCCCTTCAGGACGCACTAGGTTCTCCAAGGATGCCACTCGCCCCATTATGTTTCCCTTGCGTGACGTGCCCTTCATGACGCACCACATGCTTCGAGGGTCCCATTCACCTCTTTCCATTTTTCTTGCATGATGCGCCCTTCAAGATGCACTACGTGCTCCAAGGGTGCCACTCGCCTCATGATTGACTTGGTAGACATCTAAAAACCCCGGAGTCAATACTCCGCGAGGTGATCTTGTGGGAGACTAAGGGCCTCTAAGGAATAAGGCCCATGCCTTATTGTGCACCCCTTATAATCATCGTGAGAGACTGTCATAGTCGGCCCTCATGGCATTGTGGGTATTCTATAACTAGGTAATCGTTAACCTACAGTTCGAGCCACAGCGGGAGTGCTAGTAGGCTGTGGTAGGGTTGTTGTCCACACCTCTCCCTCAATCTATTTGGTAGTCATGTGTGACCCTTCTACTCCACATGTGAGTCTAGTCGACAAGCTATTGTCAGCCTGGATCATCAAAAAATCATGTCATAAATATATCCATAATCATATCATCGAATCAGATGCACAAATGTCATATATACAACAATAAAACCCTAATAGTCTACTCCCTGACTCGATCTGGAGTCCAAGGGGTTCCATCGATGCCTTTGCATCCTTGAGGTCCAAAATCCTGCACACTTAGTAAAACTGAGTCAATAGCACTAGTATATGTCAATGCAGCAAAAAAACATGTCATCAACCCATAACGCCTCATAATGAAAATCAAATTCTTAATAGTATAATAATCTGAATCACTTGCAAGAAAGTGCCTTCAAAGAATAAGTTTTCTCAATGCGCAAAAGAGAGGGATGTTTCAAACTTTGAGATCAGAATATTAAAGTTGTTGATCAAGTTATTAATGATGATATGGATGGAGATAACGTTAGTGATTCAAATAAGGAAGATGAGATACATAGATTGATCCAAGACACATTTTCTCCAATGGATGAGGACAACCAGGATGATCATCATGATGTTGATCCTCTACTCGAGAAGTCACATCAACCTATTTATGAAGGCTCAACAACAAATATTTTATCTGCTATATTTTTGTCGGTGAACCTGAAGGTTTTGAATGGTTTATCAAACACATGCCTCACACAGATACTAAGGTATTTAATTTCTTAATTATCGATGCCTGCATGTTCAAAAATACTTAAAAGGTTCATTTTTTTCCTATATTGATATTGTTTTCTAATTTGTAAATTAGTATATTGGATGAGATATTGATGATTAATATTGTTTACATTGACTTGTTGTTTAGAATTTTTTAGATTGTTAGGTGAAGTTCTATTACCGACGTCAAATATATTTCCATGGACATATCGAGAAATATCCGTGATTATGAAAGAAATTGGAATTGACTATCCGGCTATTGATGCATGTCCTAATGATCATATCATATATTATGGACAATATGCATTAGAAAATGAATTCCCACAATGTCAAATAAGTAGATATCGAACCGATAAAGCATCAAAGAAGGTGCCTCACAAAGTTCTTTGTTATATTCCAATAATTCCACATTTACAGTGGTTGTTCAAGTGCTAAAGTATAGGACAGTTTATGGATTTCCATGCAAAGAGTAGAAGTTGAGATGATGTTCTTCGAATTCCTGCAAATGGTTCTGCATTTAATTAAATCGAAGAAAAGTGGCCAAATTTTAAAGAAGAACCTCGTAATGTTAGACTTTCGTTGGCAGTTGATGGTGTCAATCCATTTGGAGAGCTTCGTTCTACGTACTCAGTGTGGCCTGTTTTTGTTATAAACAATAACCTTCCTCCTTGGATGTTGATCAAGAGAGAGCACACAATGTTTGAAATTATTGTTCGAGGTATTTAATTATCTTTTATTTTCTTTAAAGTATGACAAAATATTTCATTTCTTTGTTTCGTGCATGGTAATTATTTCTTTTATATATAACGACATCTAGATAAGTATAATTAATCATGCGGTATGTTGAACCAATTAGGTAGGTACCAGGTTAAAGATATGAACGTATATATTGAGCCTCTTATCAATGAGTTTTTGAAGTTATGGGTTGGCATCACTATGTATGACATCTCCAGACCAATACGGAAAAAAGGATTTCAATTCCATGGAATACTATCATGGAAAATTCATGATGCTCCCGGGTTAACACATTTTTGTGGTATATTGTTACTTTATTTTGTGATTTAATATTATATACATTTATTGAAAACATCATGCATTATTTGAAATTGTAACTCTAATTTGACACTACATTAATTCATATATCTTGTAGGTATTCAAACAAAGGGTAAATTTGCATGCCAAATTTGTGGTCCGAGGATAAAATCTTGTCATTCAAGGAGTTTAGGAAAGGAAGTGTTTGATGAGTATAGGAACTTTCTGCCTAAGAACCATAGTTATCGAACTATAGACAAAACAAATTTCAATGGTAAAGATGAAAATGGAAAAAAAACCATGAAGAATGACACCTCGCCTATGGAAGTTGGAATATATTAGAAATCGTCAAGGTATGCAAATTATTTATGTATGACATATTATATAAATATTTGGTTAATTTCATTAGTATTAATTTCATCTTGTCCCATTAATTAGTGTTAATTTCAATTTGTTGATGTTTCATGAATATCGTTAAGGCACGAATGGGCTTCCATGAGGAATGAAAACTTACCCGATGCAATTCAGTAGATTTCCATACTACGAGCACCTACAAACAGTTCATTTGTTTGATACAATGCATATCGAGAAGAACATAACATAATTGTTATGGCGAATATTAGATGGAAGGACTAACAAAGAGAGAATTGGAAAGATTTGTTATGACATCCAGGAAGATAATCACGCATTGCAAAGTGTTATTATTAATTCTAATGGCGATGGTCATGAACATAATACTATTCTTCCTTGGTTATTGAAGGAGCAACGGAGCAATATTGTAAAGTAGGTCATTCAAAAAAATAGGTTTCTAATGGGGTTTTCATCGAAAATACAAAATATCTTAACGAAAAAGGGTGATTTTGGTGGCGTTAAAACACATGAATGGCATACATTCATTAAGGTAATTAGTAGGTTATAATATATTTCCTTATTGGTATGCATTTCTTGGAAAATAATAATAATAATTTGTTTTTTGTTACAGTATGTTCTACCTTTATCTCTCCCAGACGACTTTGACAACAACATAAAACCAATTATTTATGTACTTGGAAAATACATGAGGTAAGTATTGTTTTATAAGGAATATGTATTTCTTATGTGATTTGTAGCAGAACTTATTAACATATTATGTTTTATCTGCAAATTTATGTATGCCTTGATATTATTTTATTGAATCATCATTTGTAGGTGGCTATCATCAAAAGAAATACATAAAGAAGGTATAAGGTATTGGAAGAGAGAAATTCCCTGACTAATGTGTCAAATGCAACAATATCTACCTCCAACATTTTTCAATGCACAAGAACACTACCTCATACACCAAGTTGAGGAGATTGAATTATGTGGACCAGTACACACAAGGTCGATTTGTATGGTGGAGAGGTAGTTGAAGTCACGGAAGGCTTTTGTTAGATAAGGAGCACGTCCGGAGGGTTTTATGGTTGAGGGATATATGGTATATAAATGCATGGTGTATATTAGTTAATATCTACCTAAATTAGCAGAAAATATGAATGTGCCTCGCATTTGGCATATAGACTCAATCAACAAATTTGAAGGGGAGGTCCTATTAGGGAAAGGTAAAATGAGGATTGTGAAAGGTAAATATTAGATGTTGACGTAGATTTAATATATTACACATTTATTAAATTATTCCTTTATTAAGAATGGCTAATTAATAATATTAAATTGTTATTCTATCATATAGTTGCTCAACAGTGGGATGCTTTACATTTATAAATTGCAAACAACCTTGATTGGATGGAGCATTGGATAGAATATACTGAAGAATACATCGATAGGTTATCATGGAAAGGGGTGAGTAAGATGATTAAAACAACGCATCGTCATCAACATCAATTTCTTGATCTTACATCAAGCGAACTTGATTTATCCTTTGGATTAAAAGATAAAAAGGCAAGTTTTTTTTTACCCACATTTTCCTAGTTTTTTCCCAATTTTTCAATGTATTTGGTTTGTTTAATTTTTGAAATATATATTTACTAAGTCCTATATGAGGTTTATTAATTGGCAATGTATTTTTTACTTGTTTTCCATGTTGCAGTTGAAACATCACAAGGCTATGTGGTGTAATGGTAGTAAATTTTGTATCGAAATGTTGGATGATAAGATGAAAACCTCAGATTGTGGGATAACTACAGTGTTTAAGGTCACCAAAATTTCCTCTAGAAGTGACAGAAATTTGGAAGAAACTGAGAATAGGTACTATGGCCATTTGGAGGATATAATTGAGTGTGATTTTAATTCTTTTAAAATAGTTTTGTTTGAGGTTAAATGGTACAGGCTACGGATGCATGAACATGATCCTGAAAGAACAGTTATTGAGCATGATAATGGATTTACCTTAGTTAATACAAGGGAATTTGAACCAGGTACAAAGCCTTATGTTCTTCCAAGTCAATGTGAGCAACTATTTTACTCAGAGGTACCTGGTAAAGCAGGTTGGTCATACGTTGTTAGATATGATCCAAGAGGAAGACTAGTGAAGTATAATCATGTAGTCGGGGATGAAGATAATAACGAGGAAGAAGATCATAATTATGTAGATCAGGAGTAGTTGGCTCATGTAGTTGATGTGTCAGACAAAGAAGTTGAAGAAGTTGATCATCCAAATGTAGGAGACAATGATCTCATTGACGATATCGATAACTATATTAGCAAAAATGGCGTTGATGATGATGTTGATAGCAATGAGCCTTTCACCAATATCAATTTTGAACTAGATCCTCATACATATGTTGAGCTGGATGAAGAAGATGACTGATATTTAATTTTTGAAAAGAAGAGGTATGTGTTTATATGTTTTATATGATCTTGTTATGTTTTTATTTTGTATAATATAGTATATCATACATGTTTTTTAGAATTTCAAATTAGGTAATATGGGGAAATTGAGAGTGATGTGAGGGGTGGGGGGGGGGGAGGGGGGGGCATCATTAGAGATTTCACCTTCACATGGTTGCCCATGTTTACTAGAGAATAAAATAGTCTCAAAACCAAGAGGAGCTCTGCGCGACTGCGCCTAATCATACCAACGATGTAGGTAGGTCCATCATCAATTCAAACTGTGAATGGGGCCAACGTTAAAATTTTTTCAAAATTTTTCTAAATCCATTGAAATTTGACATGGATAGACTATTCATATGCCTTAACCATATAGGAGGGTTTTCTGGACTCAAATTTGACTCACACACCCACTTTCTTCCATCATAAATTCATCATGTAAACCATAAACCGTAATTTAGTGGAGTCATCACCCTTCATGACAGTTGTCACCCAACGATCATTAGATCACAAGGTTGGAGGCATATGGGCATTGGGATAATGAGGATTTATAACCCTATAGTAAAAAGAGACATTAATTGAACTTTGACTTGATTGAAAGGTGCGTGCAATTCAAAATACTAACACCCAAAAATAAAAGGGATCAATACACAAACTGTTAATGAGAGGTGATTTGGCCATGGTGTGTAGGAATAGGCCTAAAACCTTCAAAATTATCATTCTCCAAATATATTATACAAATTTTACAAGGAAATTGTACTAGGACTAGACACGAGCAACAATGACCTTTGAATGGGGCCAACATTTTAATTTTTTCAAACTTTTTCTGAATGCATTGAAATTTGACATGCATAGACTATTCACATGTCTTAACGATATGGGAGGGTTTTTGGACTCAAATTTGACTGACACACCCACTTTATTCCATCATCAATTCATCATGTAAACCACAAACCCTAATTTAGTGGAGTCATCGATTTGTCGGGTTTTAGTGTTCCCAGTGAATGGATGCATTGTTGTTGACATGGAATGGGGAAACACATGTACCTTCTTAATTTTCTTCATTAACTTGATGTGGAATTGGTCATTCCTAGCCTTGAATTGAAAGTTTCCCCTAGACTTAGTCATCACCCTTCATGAAATTTGTCACCCAACGATCATTATATCTCAAGGTTGGAGCCATATGGGCAATTGGAGCATGAGGCTTTATAACCCTACAGTAACAAGAGACATTAATTGAACTTTGAATTTATTGAAAGGTGCATGCAATTGAAAATAATAACACCCCAAAAGTAAAAGGGATGAATACACAGACTATCATTGAGAGGTGATCTAGCCATGGTGTATAGGAATAGGCCTAACACCTTAAAAATTATCATTCTCCAAATGTCTTGCATAAATTTTACAAGGAAATTGTACTAGGACTAGACACGGACAATAGTGACCTGTGAATGGGGCCAACTTCAAAAAAAATTCAAATTGTTTCTGAATGCATCAAAATTTGACATGGATAGACTATTCGCATGCCTTAACGATATGGGAGGGTTTTTGGACTCAAATTTGACTCACACACCCACTTTATTCCATCATTAATTCATCATGTAAACCATAAACCCTAATTTAGTGGAGTCATCGATTTGTCAGGTTTTAGTGTTCCCAGTGAATGGATGAGTTGTTGTTGACATGGAATGGGGCATTAATTCAACTTTGACTAGATTGAAAGGTGTGTGTGCAATTTAAAATACTAACAACCCAAAACTAAAAGGGATCAATGCACAAACCAAGGAAATTGTACTAGGACTAGACACGGGAAACAATGACCTGTGAATGGGGCCATAGGCTTACAATTAAACATCCCAGATTTCTTCAATATCTCAATTCTGTACTTCTTCTGACTCGAGAAGATCTCACCATTAACATTCTTGTAGTATAGGTTGGTATCAACAACACTTTTTCTGAATCCCAAACTCATAAGGGGTTGTTATGGGATGTTTAATCCAATCAACATGACTGAGAGGGATAGAACATGTGCCCTTGATTGTGAATTATCTAGGTGAGGTAGTTGGGGTGCATGCATCCTACAGGAGAAAAAATAATCTATGACACATTGTATCCCATGTATAGTAGGGATCATGCATGGCCTAAAGTATGTCTTCATATGAATGGAAAATGGGGGTTGTAGAGGTTAGGTCATTATATGATAACGAGGCTTGTGGGTGTGTTTGTTTTCTTCCATCTATGTCACATGTGCATGATAAATCATTAACCATGGAGGGGTCGATAAATGTAGAGAAAATGTAAGTGAAACGAGACTCCATTTGTTAAGTTTCTATTGATTCATCTTGACAAAGTGAGATTGTGCTAATACCTAAGAGTAATGAAGGGTTGTTGGAGGATATTGGCCTTACTTACTTGTAAATAAGTCATATATGGAAACAAAATCTAGGTTATCTATCATTAGTGGTGGAAATATTTTCTACCGAGGTCTTTCTAGAGTCAGGGGGGGGGAGGGGGGGGCATCATTAGAGCTTTCACCTTCACATGGTTGCCCATGTTTACTAGAGAATAAAATAGTCTCAAAACCAAGAGGAGCTCTGCGCGACTACGCCTAATCATACCAACGATGTAGGTAGGTCCATCATCAATTCAAACTGTGAATGGGGCCAACGTTAAAATTTTTTCAAAATTTTTCCAAATCCATTGAAATTTGACATGGATAGACTATTCATATGCCTTAACCATATAGGAGGGTTTTCTGGACTCAAATTTGACTCACACACCCACTTTCTTCCATCATAAATTCATCATGTAAACCATAAACCGTAATTTAGTGGAG
>SNQJ01S0014650.1:225311-239228 GCA_010110895.2 Picea sitchensis
CCAAAAAATATTCAAACTTGCAAGGAGAGTTGAGAAGAGAACAAGAGAGTCGAGGATAGATGAGGAGAGAACACCACGAGTAGATCCAAGGAGATCACAAAAGGAGTAACTCCCCAAACCCTGACATCTGTGGAAGGGAACATCAGGGAAGGAAATCAAGGGTGGAGGAGACTAAGCCAGAGGGCACAATGTGAGCAAGATTGAGAATGGTGAGTGGTAGTTCCACCAATCCCACCCAAAATTTTTGCATTGAGATATGGTTTCGCCAAGTTGCCTCTATTTTTGTTTTCCCCTTTTCTACCAAAAAAAGACATGTTTTGACTGTGTGGATCTTGGAAAGGTCAAGCTCAATCTAATTCGGCCCCCCTCTCTGCCCTAGATGCAAGAAAAAAAAATATAAAGTACACATGTTTGTCATCTAAAATGGACCTTGCAACCTTCTCCTCCTCACTATTCCCATGATCCAGTTATGTCCACATAGGTGTTGTCTACATAGGCATTTTTTACATAGGTGTTGTCTAAAACATTCCATTTTGGCCCACTGGATCTTGGACAATGAGGCATCACACAAAATATGGAGGTTGTCCATAGCATTTTCTATAGAATCAAAGAAAATCTAGAAGCATTCCATAGTGTTCTTCATAGAAGTCTCGACCTTATGAATAATATGAAAGAGTTGTATGTAGAATGTTGATTAACCAACTATATAGCTTCATGTTCTGGGAGTTGAATGCCTTTGATAAGATCTTGACCAACCCCATGATAAATGAGATAATCTAGGGCCTTTACTGCCATTTTAAAAAATACTTTTGTTGGATGGACCCTAAGTGTCCCTTATCCTATGATTCACACTTTTTGATAGGAAGGAAGACTAAGGCTTTGCAAAGTGTCTCAGAAGCGTAGAGGAAACATTTCCCAAAGTCCATGGCCTTGATCATGCCTATATTTGAGGGTCATTCGATCATGTCATAAGATTTCCTAAAAATCAATCTCAATGAAGAGGGTATTGAAATCAAGGAAACATTTGAGGGTATTCCATAACTTTTTCCCCTTCAAGAAATATCACACATAGCCTTCCATCCCAAGTCAACAAAATTGAAACCCATTTTTGAGAGTTGTTGGTGCCTCATCCTATAACTAATGACAACGTTAAGAGATCCAAAGACATCATCCAGGGCCCCGGGAAAACTTATCTTTTCTTTTTAACAGCTTTCCCACCCTGAAATCGGTTCAACCAAAGATAGGGTCCAGCAGCTACAAGAGCATCACACATCTTGCAGTGTCTGGTGGGCCCCTCAACAACCCTTGAAAATATGGAGGACCGAGTACTGTCCATGCCCGATCATACTCATAACCACATCAGGTCTCTAAGCTGAACAACCTCTAGTCAATAGAACAATGTAGGTAAGGGAAGTTGGCAAAATGGATCCATAACTTCGGGAAAAGTGTTGGCTCTAAGGGTTGGGCCTAGGGGTCTACATCCTCAACCTGTGGGTTGTCGATAGTCTTCCTGTGGGACTGGCATTGATTAATTCTACCTCCTTTTGAATGCTATAGCACCACCTATCATTCATGATCCAACACATAGTAGTCAAGAATCTCATCCATTGCTAACTGTTGGGCAATAAATATGTCCTAACAACAACCTTAGTTTAACATTAATTTATCAATCGGAGGATTCATCTTCTATTTCAAGAATATCAACAAAGTCTATGCAGATAGCTCGTAAAGGATAAAATTGTGTATCAAATATTAGTTTATCAACAATCAAGTTCCTCACACATTCATTAAGTTTCTAAATCTAAGATCCTACTGAACATGATTCAAATCTGATCTATAATGTACTATGAATTGAAGGCATGAATTAAATTGTTGAATTGATCTAATTAAGGGAAAAAAATTGAATCTGATATTAAAGGCATGAATTGATCTAATTAAGAAACAAGAATTGGATCTATAAAAACAAGCTAACCTATTGATGACTATCTAATCTACTGGAAAGAAATAATTGAATACTGTAAGTTGAGACAAAACAATAATTGAACAACAAATGGTAACTAAGTAGAAGGAACAACAAACACTAATTAAGAGAAAGAAACAACAAATGTTGATTTAACGGAAAGGAACAACAAATGCTAATTTAGTAGTGAAACTAATTAATGCTACCTCTTTTTGAATGGTAGTGAAACTACTTCTTCTTTTATCTTTTAGAAGTGCTTGGGGAATTTATTGAGGTGTAATTTCTAGCAGTCTTGGTGTGTCACTTTCTTTCAAAAGACTTGTAATACATGGTGGGAGGTGTTGTTTCTTGCGTCATTGCTACAATCTTCTTCGCAGCCCACTTCTTATTCTTCCCATAAATGACACCTTGAACCACCACAATTGACCTCTTGAAGGCATCATTTTTCAATTAGGTATATAGGTAACACTAACAATCTTAAGCACTAGGTATGGGTCTCGGAGTCTATGCAACTATATGCAACTATATGCAAATTTATGCAAAAATGCAACTTATGCAACTATATGAAACTATATTGCAACTATATTGCAACAATTTCTTTTGCAACTATATGCAAATATGCAACTATATAAAACAATGCAACTTATCATGTTTTTTAGTGACAATATGCAACTATATGCAACTTTATGAAACAATGAAACTTATGGAACTGTATGAAACTATATGAAACTGTATGAAACTATATGCAACTTTATGCAACAACGAAACTTATGCAACTATATGCAACTTATGCAACTATATGAAACTATATGCAACTTTATGCAACAATGCAACTATATGCAACTATATACAACTGTGTTGGTACCAAAAACATATATTGGCACGATAACTTATCTTCTTGTTTTAACAAGTGTAGGTACCAGTAAATAGGTATTTGTTGGATGTATCTTCCTCGAGTAATGATCAAGATATGCTAAGATAGGTTGAAAGTGGGATGTGTTGTACTAGATCTACCGGTTCTAGATCAACTAGATATGAAAAGGTAAGGAAAAGATTTTGTATGCGCATGCAATTTTTTATTGCCAACGGAGGGTCGTGTAATTATGATGCTGAGAGCATAGGTGACATTGAGTTTCCCTTGAGGTATAAACATCTAGTGCAATGACGGGCACCTAAGGAGCCACATGAAGTGGACACATATTTCTTCATTGGTGGGAGGATGTATCGCATTGCTCCTTCGTCCTTACATGGATTGGGATTATTTTCCATGGATGGCATAAATGTCGGCTATGGCACTATAACTGAATTGATGGAGTATGTCGGACCATTATACAAATACCATCACTAGCTGATGTTGGTCCGATATACGAAAAGTATGCGGAGATACGGAGTTGCCACAAATTATATACAACTAGTAGATAACAATCAAAATAAAGGGGCAACTAAGTATATTGATGTAAGGCCAAAAGCTACTGGAAAAATTGTGGGCTTTATAAATAGTAAATGACCAGTGACAACAACTAAGAAACCGAATTGCATATTTGAGGGACGCGAAGGAAATCGTATATTTGTATGTGCAACAAAAACTGTAGTTCCAAGTGAAGAGTTGTTGATCGATTACAACTTAAATAGAATAGATGGAGGGGGTGAGAATATGGGGGTAAATATCTTACATACCATTCAAATCAACCTTTGATCAATCAATTTTTTACTACATATATTTCATTTTTCATTATTTATTTTCTGATATTACTACAATATTTCATTTTTTTAATCTTACAATTACTTTCATAACTCTTGTTGATTAATTTATTGTGTCAACATCTATTCAGGGTGACCATGAAATATCACAGTTTACATATGTCCAGGGTGACTGTGGAAAGGCACCCACTATGCATCATCAGGTAAATGTTAAATACAGTAACAACTTATGGCTACAACAACTAAATTTCATAAATTTCATTATTATTTTTTTCTGATATTACTGCAATATTTCATTTTTTTAATGTTACAGGTGAATTTCATAACTTTTATTGATTGATTTATTGTGTGAACATCTGTCTAGGGTGACCGTGGCAGAAAATCACTCGCTACATCTATCCAGGGTGATCGTGGAAAGGCACCTTCTGTACCTCAGCAGGTAAATGTTAAATATAGTAACAAATTATGACTACAACAACTAAATTTCTGAAATTTCATTATTTTTTTTCTGATATTACTCCAATATTTCATTTTTTAAATGTTACAAGTGAATTTCATAAAAAATTTTGATTGATTTATTATGTCAACATCTGTCCAGGGTGGTTGTGTCTGAAAATCACATGCTACATCTGTCCGAGGTGACCGTTTCCGAAAAATTACCTGCTACATCTGTCCAGGGTGACCATGTCCAAAATTCACCTGCTACATCTGTCCAGGGTGACCGTGGAAAGGCACCCATTATGCCTCACCAGGTAAATGTTAAATACAGTTACAAATTATGACTACAAAAACAAAATTTCTGAAATTTCATTATTTGTTTTCTGATATTACTCCAATATTTCATTTTTTAAATGTTACAGGTGAATTTCATAACTTTTGTTGATTGATTTATTGTGTCAACATCTGTCCAGGGTGACCATGTCCGAAAAACACCCGCTACATATGTCTAGGGTGACCGTGGAAAGGCAACCACTGTGCCTCACTAGGTAAATGTTAAATACAGTAACAACATATGACTACAACAACTAAATTTCTCAAATGTTAAAGTTCATATCATTAATTTTATTCATCGATGTATTGTGGCATGGTCGGTGTGGGAAGGATACCACTGAGGATATTGATGAGGAAGAAATATTTTATTCAACTGACCCAATGACAACTGTAACGAAGGCCTTCAACAAGGATAACATAGAATATATAGGTTTTCTTAGAAAAAGACCCCTGACACAAGACGACAGGGAAAGAATTGTAGAGCTACAAAATAAAAATAACTAATTTTTGGGTAAGTGGCATGTTCACATATTTTTATCAGCTATGACAATTTCATATCCATTTTTTTGTTTTATATTTTGTATATGAACTAATAAAGTAAATTTTTCCGTTTGTAGGAGTTTTTAAACCCCGTGCATGGGGAACATGTCGATCATGCAACTACTATAGGTAGCAGTGATGGTCCAATCCAAAACAAATGTCGAAATAAAAAAATGCAAGTGAGGATTTTTTAGCTTCCTGAGGATCCCCTCGAATCCATTGATGAGAGAAATGATTTTGACCAGCATGACACGCTGGAGCATTATGAGCCTGAGCCTGGGACTCCACATGACTCTTGAGAGGAACGTACTGTAGATGGAGAGGATACTATTATGCATGGAGAAGAACAAATTAAAAGCACCGGATCAGTAGATGTCACCTTTTTGGTGGATGACGCATGTGTTCCGATCAAGATTCAGAAGATTGCAGGTAATTGTTAATTAATTAATTCATTTTTTTCATGAAATTGAAATGGACATTTGTTGAGATTATTATAAATTAATGGATAACACGTTTCTATAAGAAGCAATGTTTTCTATAGAAACTTAAATGACAAAGCATTGGAGATGTCTGGCCCCACCATTCGCACATGGTGGAATGGCCAAGATAGAAAAAAAAAAGATGATTTAATAGACCACATGGTAAACTTGTTCGACAACACTTTCAACAAGAATGTGGTTACAAAGTTAGCCGTAAAAAATTTAAAATATACCAAGGCCCAATATAGAGAGAAATTGCAATTAGACCTCAAGAACGAGCGTCCTCCCATGGTTCCAGAGAAAGAGTGGAAGGTGTTAATATATGATCTAGAGGAGAACTTGTTTAAAAAACAAGGAAGACATCCACGAGTTGGTCAAGCAAGGTACAACACATGTCATATTATCAGTGAAATATGATCATTTATGTTTTTCTTTCTTGTTTTAAGTAACAATTCTGATATATAATTTTTTTCAAAAATTCCATATGTAGGCTACCAGGCACCTCCAAAGAAGCCAAGGCTAGAGTGGAAAAACACGGCCAGCATAAACTACACCAGTGTGGCTATGGAAAACTAAAAGCCCGAATAGTAATATTTAAATGATTAACTGTGGTTAATATTTATTTAATAGTAGCAAACAAATATATGTTTTTTTTATTGGTATTTTTAATGGTGTTATGGATTGCAGTTAAATATGTTCGACATTGTTGCCACCGAGGAGGACCTAAAGCTTGGTTACAAGCATGGTTTTAAAAGTGTGATTGAATACAGAAAAATCTTTGGCCAAACTCCTATCTCCCCAGCCACGCGGGTAAATCAAATGAATAAGGAAACCGCAGTAGCATGCTTGTAAAGTCTATTCATATTTTATTATATAACCCATAACTCAGTATTTATGTTTGTTTTCAAGAAATAGTGCTACCGCAGTAGTGAATCTAGCATTATTCAACAGACACCACGTCATACAAGGGCGCACATGTCCAATGAGAGTGTAGACCAGAGTACCCATTCCCATATGTATGCTTTAGAATTAGAAATATTTAATGTGATTGTAAATATTTATTTCCTGGATTATACTTATATATTATGTTCTCAAAATTGAAGATCCTGTAGCTCAGGAGGGTGAACTGCAAGTGGAACTAGGTGGACAAGAAATTAACACACCAACTCTCATAGCTACACATACAAGTAAAGAGAAATAGTGTAATATTAATCAAAATAATGAATTAGTTATTTCAATTATATTTCAACATGTCAATACTTATATATTATCTTCTCAAAATTGAAGAGCATGTATATCAGGAGGGTGAACTGTGAGAGGGACCAAGTGGACAAGAAATTAACTCACCAACTATCACAGCTACACATACAGGTAAAGAGCAATAGTGTAATGTTAATCAAAATAATGAATTAGTTATTTCAATTATATTTCAACATATCGATATGATCATTTTCATTGTTGCAGTTCACAACACTGAACAGATGCCTCAACGCCCTTCTCAGCAATGTACCAAAAGTATGGTACATGAGTGCACACAAACAATAGAAGGTCAGAAAACACAAAATACAATGTCCTTGGATGATTATGATACCCCAATTGCCAATTTTATGAATGTAAAAAAACATAAATCAAAGAAAAATTAGATGTATAAAATCATGACTTGTATTTCGATGTTTATCGATATTTATATGTTCATATGCTTCAACGATTATATTTTCATATGTTTTAATGACTATCCTAGTTAAGCATGAATGTCTATATGTTTTCTATATAAAGAAAATCATTTGTTGGGTATGGGGAATTGAGAGCGATGTGAGGGGGGGGAGGGGCCATATGAGCTTCCACCTTCATGTGGTTGGCCATGTTCAGTAGAGAATAACCTATTCTTGAAACAAAGAGAATCTCATCAAGGTATGCAACCACTTAATTTTTTCTATAGTATTTTACATAACTAAATGCATGTTTATTTGCTTATTAATTATTTACTCATATAAAGAATTTTTCTTTTATGATTCATGTAGGTCTTGGTGATGGAAATGCCTCTCGTGGACAACTCTTATAAATTTGTATGGGATAATGGATCTGGGGAAAGGACAATGAAAATTTAATGGTTTTGACGTGTTTTTAAAGTAGGCTTTATACTAGTAAAAGTTCACAATCCTCATGAAAGGATACAATTACATTTTTGGTAGACAAGCATCAATTGCTTTAACAAAGTATGAATCATAGACTGTGGGAAAAACCTTTTTTTGTATTCTTACATTGACCAATACAACTATAACAGATTTTTAGTACAAAATCTTAACGAGATCTATAAAAACAAGTTGACCTATTGATGACTATCTAATCTGTTGGAAAGAAATAACTGAATACTGCAAGTTGAGACAGAACAATAATTGAACAACAAATGCTAACTAAGTAGAATGAATAGCAAACACTAATTAAGCGAAAGAAACAACAAATTCTAATTTAACGGAAAGGAACAACAATTGCTAATTTAATTGAAAGGAACAATGCATGTGAAAATGAGAGGAACTGTCAAGAAGTAAACTACATCAATTGGAATATGGAATAGAATTGACAACATTCAAAGGAAAGCATCTATATTCTACAAGCAAACAATATCAAAACATTAACACGCTTATGCATTATCATAATGATGATAAAAAGGATTTAAAGTTTGAAACATAAATCGAACTGATAAAATATAGATTAAGACAATAATTCCTTCATACAGGGCCCTTGGTCCTCAGAAGCACTGCTACTAGGAACTCAATATATGAAGATGATGGAAATGTTCAAAATCTTTATTAATTCCAAAACTGAGATAATATTTAGAGAAACTGTTTGCGTAGAGTAATTCTGAATTTTGAATGCTTAGATACAATTCTTCGATTATTCTTTCCAAGATTCACTACTCTTTATATATTAAAAAATATGGGTAAATAAAGCTATCCTGAGGATCGAGAGATCCTCAAGATCGCTATTACTATTTTTGAAGTTTACAAAATAGAGAACTAATCTCTCTTGAAACTGTTTACGCTCCATATCTTTAGCCTCCAATAGATTGCGCATCTTCAAAATCTCTTCTACTATCGTGAGTTTACCAAGATTTACCCATTCCTGTAACAAAATCAAACAATTCCAACCATATTTTAGAATTTATGAACTTCAACTCAATGATAGTTCTAGAAGACATTTTAGTCATTTCCTATCCTATTTTATTCCTAAGTAAAAAAAACGTTAGTCAAGATGATGTCATAAATCATGGAAATGAGGAGAATCTATGTACCTTTTCATAACCCAACATACCCCCCAGCTAACCTTCTTGCATGTCCTCGTGCAATATAAGTTCTTACATACAAAGAAGTGATGCTATAAGGAGGAAAAGTTAGTTCATGAGGTGCCCTAAACCCATTCTTTCTTCTAAGTTCCCCAAAAGCAATGTCTTCCCTCTTTTTATTAATTTTATAATCTCTCTGGTAATCCTCTAGAGGAAACCAGATAAGAGGGGGATTATATCTACACCCAATCCAGGCAGGTCCTTCCTCTTGGATCATTCTGGGAGATCTTTCTATTCTGAAGTTGGCTACAAAGAAGTTCTTGAAACCAAAGGGCTCTTTAACCCTTACTTCAATTGGGGACACACCCCATCTTAACTTGGAGCTAGCAAGAGCTTCTTCTTTGAGTTCCCTAAAATATGTTATCCTTGATCATATAACCTGTTGATGAATAGGACCTAAAGAGATTTTCACTCCTTCCCTTTTCATGAATGTACTATGTCGCATGATTGCTGGAAAAGACTTTGGTCGTTCCCCCCTGACCCAAAGATCTAACCCATTTTCACTCTTCATGAAAGTTTTGTGGGCCTTAGCCCACCTGACTTGATTTTTAGTGAAGGATAGGAACACTTGAAATTGGATGTCCCCAATAAAGGGACTAGGATTATCTCTGTTTTTGTCTTCCAAAATGAAATTATGGAAGTACATTTCACATAGGAAATATTGTACTTTCTCTTCCTTCTCCCTAAAACAAGACACAAACTCAGATATAGTGGTGAATTTAATTGGTTTACTTGATCGAATAGATTTCACCCTCAACAATAAGTAGCGTTCTAATAAAAACAAAGTACAATTGGTAGAAGGAGCTCTACAATCTATTGCATCAGTGTAGATATCACAAATCACTTTGATTTTCTCGAAAGCTTTTTCCAATTGACCTTGTACCTTCTTTGTCTTCCCTTGATCCTTAGTCAACTCAGCATATGTCTCATTTTCCATGGCTGGCATGGTTTTGAGTTGTTTAAAAACTCTTTGGTGCTCTGTCATGGTCACCATTTCATCTCTGGTATGGGTCAAGGCCTATTGTGCTTGTACTAGTTTTGCTTCTAGTCTTTCAATGATAGCACTCTAATCATGAAACTAAGATACCTCTTCAGTCTGACAGGTTTCTTCATTCATTACTAGAATTACTGTTTGAGTTTCTACATCTGTGGTCTCCAAAAAAGTGGGAATTACTTCCTTAGGTTGAGCATTTGTTCCTCCTAGAATTTCTGGTTGATCCTTTGTTTCATATGCTCCCAAAGGAATTTCCTCTTCATTTTGAATAGCTACCCCTTCTGCTACTATAGTCTCAATCTGAAGTTCCATTTCTATTGTTTCTTCAAGGATATACAAATCTGTCTGTGTTCCTACAGAACTCGTTTGTACTTCCCTCCTAAGAAGACGGTTCCTTCCCTATGCTCTATGTCTTTTGGTCTTATTTATTTCATGGATCTTATCGACTTGCTCTAGTTGTTTTCTTAATTCCTTGATAATTTCCTTAAGCTTGCCAACATTCTTCTTTAACACTTTAATCTTTTTAACCCTTCTCTTCAACAACTTGTTCTCACATTTTAACTTTCTAATTATGTTGTAGCTTTTGCCTGATCTTTGTTTCTGTGAGCTGTCAAGATTTTCCTCACCTTGATTTGTCAATAGTGGCTCTTCTTCTTTCCATACCAGGGTATTTACCTTAGTATGAGGTACTTCTTGTGCTGTATCATCTGGGAGTGACATCTCAGTTTCAGGGAAATCTTAAGTCAGGTTGGAGGGAGAGGTTGGCGCCTGGTTTTCTTCTGGCTTGTTTGTGTCTCTACTAATTGAGGTCCCTAAACTCCCTAAAACATGAGATATATCTACCTCATATATTTTCAAAAATTGTTTGGTGAGGTATCCCAATGCTAGCTAGGTATCTTCCTGACTATTTCCTTGTGGTGTTTGTTCTGTCTGCTCAATTCCTTGAACATATCCCTGTAAGGGCCGCTCTGTTATGTCCTGAATTTCTTCAGGTTGTTTTGTTGTATCCTAAATTTCTTTAGGTTGTTCTATTGTATCTTGAATTTACTCATGATGTCTTATCCGTCTGCTTCTTCTTTTCCCTTCAATGGGAGATTTAGGAGCATCCATTACTCTTTTTCTCTTCCTCATTGATGCCTTCGCTTGTGAGGTATGAGTCTTTGCAAATTGGATGGGGTCTTCCTCGACTTCAGGTTGAGGAGGTGGATCTTACATTTGGGCAGTAGGTTCCCCTTCCTATGCTACTTCAATTACCTGGGTTGGGTCTTCATGTTGTAATTCAGGTTTCTCTAATAGTACGGGCCTATTGGATTCAATAAGATCCCCCCAAGTTATTTGAGTTTGGATTAGGGAATTATGTACTATCATTTTTACCAATCCATGGTGGCTGATGACAGTAACGAGACATTTTTCCTTCTATGTTCTTATAACGCTCTCATGTAACATAACATTTAGGAAAAATGGTAAATTGATTACTAACCATTGTTTGAGCATAGCTGTTAGTTTGAGATGGAGTGATATCTGACACCTACTAGTTCTTTCCAGAGTTCATTGAGAGTGTTGGGGTTAAGTCCCTTTCCATTTTTATCCAATTCCTCTCCAAGGTCTACGAAGGATTCTACAGCTTCTTCAAGAGTTGTATATTTTCCATACCATTGTATTCCTATGTTAAGAAGGCCCATAACCTATGCTACGATTTCCTGAGTGAATGGAATTCATATATCGCGAACCATGGAGGTTTTTCCCTGCAATTTATGAAATAATTCTATCATGATGTCTGTATCGTATCCTTGCAACCGATTGAAGTAATATGTCCACCCCAGATAGTGTTGGAT
Organism: Picea sitchensis; assembly: GCA_010110895.2. NCBI lineage: Eukaryota > Viridiplantae > Streptophyta > Pinopsida > Pinales > Pinaceae > Picea > Picea sitchensis. Next base: position 236,935 of record SNQJ01S0014650.1, read on the forward strand.
TTCTCTTGCATTCTCAGTTACCTGTAAGAATGTTCGTTCCCATCGCACACTTCGACCTCCCATATTTCTATAAGCAGGTGAGGACCACTAACGTTCCTTGTTGCAGCTTAACTTAACCATATTTTTGAAAACAACAGACATAACAAATATAGAACGACATTTTGTGTATATATAAAAATGTGCATTTTTGTAATTATTGCAATCATTGAAATCTATCTGTAAATGTGTCAGGCATATAACCCCCCATAAATGGAAAGGTCGAACTTGACCGTCAAACATACGAGTGTAATAATGGTGGGAAGTGACTGTGAGGTGCAATTGCTATGCCATCGCGTCCACTGGAAAAGACAATCATTAATAACTTTCAATCAAGCACTTTAACAGTATTAACGATAATCATCACTTTGTGTGGGAAATTTGAATTATTGTACCCATGGTACAAACCATTTGAGGAAAAGGATTATGAATGATTTTAAATTTGTTCACATGTTAAAATTTTCCAAAAATAATAATGTTGTTACTCTCCCCTTTTTTTAATTAGATATATCTGGAATGATAGCCTCAATGTTTAGAAAAGCAAATCTAAAAACACACTAAAACTTGGCGTATTTAAGGTATACTAAGATACCACAAGAAAAATCATTGCTACCAGTAGGCATCCATAGCCTCGACAAGGTTTCCTTTTAACCCATAGATGAGCTTGTATCCTTAATAAATGGTTTGAATTGTCTTTTCCAAAGAAGACCATTATCCTGGTTTGGTAGCCAGATGATGATAATGCCACTCACTAGATTGTAACCTAAGTGAACATGTCGACTCATGATGAGATCTCTTGTCCTTTGATGAAAAAATGCCAAAGGCCAGATGTCTAACTTATACCCTTACACAAGATACCATAAATCGGAACAACAATTGTTCTTTTTAAAAGGAACAACAAAGGAGCCACAATAAGAAAAAAATCATGAAAGGAACACCAATTGTTCTTTTAAAAAGGAATGACAATGGTTTTAAAAGGAAACAATGATCGTACGAAGGTAACAACAATCATTCTTTTCAAATGAACAAAAACCATTTTGTTTTGAGTGAACAATATTACATATGAAGGGAACAACGGTCATTCTTTTCAAAGGAACGACAATCATTTCATTTTGAATGAACAACAGTGATGATCACCCATCTAATTAAGTGATTAAAACTCCCAGAAGAATTTTTGTTCAGTGAATCTATAACTGATTATTCATCAACTAAATTCATTCAATTACTATGGGTAAGTTTATGCAATAATCGAAGTATGAGATGTTCTATAAGCATGTTCATTTTCTTGTAAAAACAAGGGTTATATTTGTTGAGTTTTGGCAACGCGGGATAAAGGTAAAGAACATAAAAGTGCGTTCAATTATATTCATTATAGTCATCTTTTGTGGTTTTTATTTTCTCAAATGGATTTCCTAAAAAAAAGAAGATCTAAAAACTCAATCAAATCTGTAAAACAAACTATATACAATATATACAGTAAAAAAAATTCATCATTTATGGAGTTGAGGCTGCTGGGTTACCTTCCCAGCCAGCCAAAATATGAATAGTAGGGTCCTTACTTCTTGGCAGAAGGATTCTTTTGAAGGAGACTGATGCTAAAGTCATAGTCAGTGTCCATTGACCAAAAAGGGATACCTAGACCCATCGATGGTAATTAAAGTGACAATGCCATTATGATGCAGGAGCATCCGCACCTCGTCACGCAAGGCTGCACATGGAGAAAGAAAAGGACCGCAGAGTGACGCCAGCGTCACGATTTTGACCATTTTTATGAGCGCCGCCATTTACATAAAAGCTCCTATATTTAGGCGTACTTGTATACTGAAATAGACCGCGAGTAGATAAGCTCTTGCCCTTGTACAACAGAGGCACTTATTAGATTTAATGCAGGGAGAGAGTAGATTTAGTGCAGGTAGATAGGACCATTAAGTTTAGATTTGACAATCTAACTTTTGAGAGGGAAACGGGATNATCAGAGGCACTTATTAGATTTAATGCAGGGAGAGAGTAGGTTTAGTGCAGGTAGATAGGACCATTAAGTTTAGATTTGCCAATCTAACTTTTGAGAGGGAAACGGGATAAAGACACCCTCCTTTGTATTATTGCATTATTGGAATTAGCGAGAGCTTAGCAGTAACAACTAGAGAGGAAGAAGAGCAGGCAGAGAGATGGTGGAAATCCCTCCCATGTACAGATATTGAGTTAATAGAGGAAGTTGATTCAATTTGTCATGGCTGTGATTTTTCTCTGTATACTGT
>SNQJ01S0014650.1:239238-268746 GCA_010110895.2 Picea sitchensis
AAAGTGTGGACTCTCATTCAAAGGTTGCAGCAGGATTCCAGTGCATCAGATACATTTACACAGAAAAATGATTCACTATGGTACAAAGATCGCTTATATTTATGTAAGAACTCCCAACTCAAACAAAAGGTACTATTGGAATTTCACACCTCTCCAGTAGGAGGGAACTTGGAATTTTTGAAAACCTACCATATAGTCAAGAAGGATTTTTTTTGGGATGGCCTTAAAACTGATTTTCAAAGTTTTGTGGTAGAATGTTTGGTTTGCCAACAAAATAAGGTGGAAACAATTAAGACCCTAGCTCTTTTACAACCATTAGCCATCCCAAGCCAGCACTGGAATGCGTTTTCCATGGATTTCATCATAGGGTTACCGAAGTCTGAAGGAAAGAGTGTCATCATGGTGATTGTTGATAGACTGACCAAGTACACACACGTTTGTGCATTCTCTCATCCCTTCAAATCTAGTACAGTTTCCACCGCATTCATAGAGACAGTTCAAAATCTACATCACAGCCCAAAGATTATTGTAAGTGACAGAGGTCCCATATTCACTGGACATTTTTGGAGAGAATTATTTTCTTGTTTGGGTACTCAATTGGCTCATAGCTCATCCTATCATCTTCAATCTGATGGAAAAACTGAGATAGTGAAAAAAATTCTGGAAGGATACCTTCGTTGCTTTGTTTCTGATAAACAAACAAAATGGTTCAAATGGTTACCCTTGGAAAAATGGTGCTATAACACTTCCTTTCGTACTGCAAAAAAAATGACACCATTTATGGCACTCTATGGATACCACCCTCCTTCCATCACTTCTTCTCTAAAAGAAAAATCCAAGGTTCAAGCAGTGAAAGATCACATCGAGCATCAACAATAAGTTCTCCAAATCTTAAAGGACAACCTAACCATGGCACATAATCGCATGAAACAACAAGCGAATCAACATCGTAGTGAAAGAAGTTTTGAAGTAGGGGATTGGGTGTTTTTAAGACTACAACCATACAAATAGATGTCCCTCAAGCAAGTCAAGAAGGATAATAAATTATCACCAAAGTACTATGGCCCTTATAAGTTGTTGCAAAAGATTGGTACTATGGCATACAAATTGGAGTTGCTTGCATCTTCAGGAGTACACCCAGTTTTCCATGTTTCATGCTTAAAGAAGTTTATAGGAAAAAAATCCCAGCTCAAACTATATTGCCAGAACTTTACGAGGAAGGAAAAACCATATTGGATCTTGAAGCCATCACTGACACAAGAATTCACCAGCTGATGAATAGATCCATTTCATATTATCTCATTAAATGGAGGAAACTACCGGCTGAAGATTCCACTTGGGAATATGAGTCTTTTATATAGAAGCATCCAGAGTTACTCAAGCATTGCGGACAACACTTGTCTCAAGGGGAGGGGCATGTTTAGCCCTAATATTGTCTCATTACCCCTTAATTGGGGCATATTACATTAGTAATGTTATTTTATTTATGACGGCTTTATTCCATTAGTTGTAATTATACCTCCTAATCTCCTATATATACCAAAGAGACATTTTCATTTGGAATCATCTTGTACTTGAACATTTATGTGGGGTAAAAGTAGGTTGGCCCCTCAAAGAGGCTTATTATCTGAAATTCTCTCTTTTTCAAGGCGTTGAGCACTTATTCTGAGGTTTTTCTATGCTATATTGATATTTGGTTCTTAACACATCCTTTAGTCCTCATACTTGACCAACCAATCCTAACCCTCTTTCAACTCTTCTCAATATCCATAAATTAACCTGGGAAGAAATTTATCAATGTCAAATCAAGGGTCTTTGCTATAATTTTGATGACAAATTATTTATGGGACACGAGTTTAAGGAACATAATATTTTTGTGGTCATTTATCTAGATGTTTTTGATGAGGAGGCCAAATTTTCCCCAGTGGAAGACATACCCCCAACAAGTGATCCTACTCTACCCTCTGATTCACCAAAATTTGAATCGTTGATTGCATTGCATGCCCTCACTGGATTGTCTTCTCCCCATACCCACAAGCTCATTGTTTACTTTAAGAACAAGAAATTCATAATCTTCATTGAAGTTCATAGCGCTTATAATTTTATTCATCGTCGCATTTCCTAGGAAATCAATTGTTATATGTGTGCAGTCAACAATTTTCAAATCATGATTGGCAATGGAAATTCCATGAATTGTGGTGGGCGTTTTGAAAATGTGGATATAAAAATTTGTTAGTATCGCTTGAAATATCATATGTTTTCTATCGACATGGGAATCAGTGACATTGTTCTTGGTGCTAAATGGTTACACACTCTGGGACCCATCCTCATGGATCTTCAGGAATTAACCATGCAATTCCAATAGAAGGGTCAATAGTATAAGTTACAAAGCATCACAAAAGGTTCCCATGAGATCAACAGTTCCCATCGAATGGAAAATATCCTAAAAAATGGTCATTCAAGAGTTATTTCCCAACTCCATTACATTCAAGTAGTTGAGACACCCTATATGCATCTTGACCTCCAATATATCCTCTCCAAAAACCAAGCCAATTTTTCCACTCCTCGTGAACTTCCCCCTTCCTATGGCATTCATGATCATTCCCTTTCTCTTGTCCTAGACTTCTTTCCTCCCAATGTTCACCCTTATCATCATATTTTTTCCTAAAATAATGAAATTGAGAAAATTGTTGAAGAATTTATCAAAGCAAGTGTTATTCGTCCTAGTAATAGCCCCTATTATTCTCATGTAGTCATGGTAATCAATAAAGAAGTCACTTGGCACATGTTTCTTGACTTTCACACCATCAAAAAACTCACCATCAAAGACAAATTTCCCATTATTTTTGTTGATGGTATGTTGCATTAATTGCATGGTTCTTAGTAATTTACTAAACCTTATCTTCATTATAGCTACCACCAAATACATATGAAATATGAATACATTCCCAATACTACATTTAAAAATCATGAGGGTCACTGTGAGTTCTTGGTCATGCCCTTTGTCCTGTGTAATGATCCCTCCACTTTCCAATGTCTCATGAATCATGTCTTCTATACTTTCCTCTATCATTTGTTCTTAGTTTTCTTTGATGATATTCTCATCTATAGTAAAACTTGGACATCCCATCTCTTCCATGTGGATCAAGTTATCCATCTAGTCTCTCAGAACAAAATTTTCCTCAAATATACTAAATGTTCCTTTGGAGACTCGAAAGTCGAGTACCTGAGTCATATTATTGGAAATGATGACATATGGGTGGATCTAAATAAAATGGAAGATAAAATGTATTCAACTCTCCCTAAAAATCTAAATAGCTTGCATGGTTTCCTAGGTTTAATGGGGTATTGTCATAGGTTTGTTCAAAATTATGGAAAAATGTTAACACCTCTAACTTCCCTCCTTAAAAATTATCTTTCACTTGGACTCCAACCATTGATCAATCCTTCCATGCCTTGAAAGAGGTTATGTGTACGACTCATGTCCTGGAACTTCCTAAATTCACCAAGACTTTTTCCATGGAATGTGATACTTCTAGGAAAGGAATTCACACAGTCCTCATGCATTATGGTAGGCCTTTTTCTTTCACTAGCAAACAAATCTTGAAGAGACATTCAGACCAATAAATCTATGAAAATAAAATGTTTTCTATTATACATGTCATGGATCTATAGAGTCCTTATTTATTGGGAAGAACTTCCAAATTAAAATGTATCATCACATCATTATTATTTTATAGAACAACAAATTTCATCCCCAGAGAAACAAAAATGGATGACCAAGATATTTGGATATGATTATTAGATCATTTACAAGAAGTGAACATAAAATATTGGTGTCGACACTCTTTCTAGAAATTATGAAGAAGAAGGGTCCCTCTTTTCCCTCTCATTAATTTTACTAGATTGGATCCAAATTTCTCTCTAGGAATGGTTGCAAGACTTCATACTTTCTCTCCTAATCGAACAATTGCAACACCATTTTGAATCCTCTCTAGGGTACTCTTGGCACAATGAAGAGATTCGCTACAAAACCTGACTATATTTAAGAAAACAATCACAACTTAAATCCATAGTGCTTTCTGAGATTCATGCTTCACCCACAGTTTGGCATTTAGGCTTCACCAAAACATATGAATGGGTCAAACATTATTTTTTCTAGGACGGTATGAAAAAATATGCTTAGACCTTTGTGGCTGAATGTGATACCTGCAAAAACAATAAGTGAGAAATAGTCAAATCTCAAGGCACACTCCCACTGCTTCCAATTCCCCCTACTATTTAGACAAATATTTCTATCAATTTCATTGTTTTCCTCTCTAAATCCAGTAATAAGTCAGCCATAGTTGATTGTCTTTCCAAATAAAACCATTTATGTGTTATTAAACACTCGTTCATTGCATCCATAGTGGCTCAAATATTATGGATAACATATTAAAACTTTATGGCATGCCTCATTCTATTATCTCTAACCAAGATCCCACTTTCACCAACAATATTTGGCAAGGATTTTTCAGGTGCTAGGGAATCCAATTGCATCTCAGCACCACCTATGAACCCCATATTGATTGCCAAATTGAATTTTTTAACAAGTGTTTGGAAACATATATGTGGTTTTTTGCATCCAACAAATAAAATTAGTGGGCTTAATGGTTACCCTCAACTAAATGGTGGTACAAAACATCTTACCATACTGCTACTCGCATGAATCCTTTTAAAGTAGTCTATCGGAAAACGACACAGTGGATTCTCTCATACATACCAAGTGTCTCCAAGGTTTATTAGGATGAAAATAATATTACAACTAAAGTGGCCATTCTTTGTACCCTCAAAGAAAAACATTTCATGGAACATAATCGCATGAAGAAATACACAGATCAGGGTTTTTTTGAACATCATTTTTTTAAAGGGGACTGGGTGTTTCGTCATCTTAAACCTTATAAGAGGACTTCACTCTAATCTTAACATTGTTATAAACTTTCTCCCAAATTTTATGGTACTTATACAATTCTCAAGAGAGTGGGACCCATGGGATATCAATTAGCTATGCCCGGTCATTTTAAGATCCATCATATTTTTCATGTCTCCTTCTGAAAGAAAGTGATTGGAACTAAGTTCCCAACTCAAACTAGTATCCTTGAGTTGGATGAAGAATGTTTCATTTGGTTGCATCCACAAGTAGTCTTGGACTAGTGATAACATCACCTCTGTTAGTGAACCATCAAGGAAGTTTTATTTCAGTTGAAAGATGCAACTCCAGAAGATACCACTTCGGAGCCAACCGCCATTCTGCAATAGTTTCCTCATTTCAAGCCTTGAGTAAAGGGATGTTTATCAATGGGGAGGAAATGTTAGGTACCTAACCTCCCTAACCCCTAAGAATAAATCCAAGTTTTAAATGTACATATGTTTTATGGGATGGTGAGACGAAATATTTTTGGATAAATTTCTTTTGTATATATATACATTTTCAAGCCATAGTACCAATGTGATTTACACCAGAAAGATTAAAAAAATATATTATGTAATCACAATTTTTTTTATTAATAAAATACATCACTATTACAGACTAAGTCAAACAAAAGAGTATGGGGGGTGAGGAATCCATGACAAGGAAAGGGGGGGCAATTCATGGGGGATTAAGCCAATGAATAAAATAATAGTATTCCTAAGTCATAAGATTTATGTTAAAATTTTATCATAATTTCCTAAGGGAGAGGAATGAATTACCAAGAAGAGTCAAAGGAATTCCCTAGATTGACAAGTGTCAATATAGGAACATGCAATATAATGTGGGGAACTTAGTGTAATTTCCATAGATGATTTTAGGGGCTAAATTGCGCAAATGGAACAATTTTCCATGGTTTTTCCAAAAATGAGATTCACTATTTTGAAAATGATTCGCCCAAATTCTATAGGATAAAATTATTTTACCTTAAAAATCGCCAAAATTCTATAAAAGATATATAAAATCTTTATAAATTTCAATATTTTTACAAAAATATCGCCAAACATTTATAGTTGGCATATGAAAGATTAGTAAGATTCGCCAAGGTTTCTACATTTAAAAATAAATTTCCATCCTTAAAATCATCCCTGGTAATTTCCATCACTCATCATTCTTATAATTGCTCACTCATTCATTTCATTGCATCCATCACACATACCTTGGCTGGGGAGGGTAAGCAGGAGCTGAAGTTATTTACCCTATAAATCTTTGCTGGTTTGGGTTGAAGATGTAGGTTTTCATGCATGTAGAGCAATTTTCTTCGGGTGAGAGAATTCCTCGGAATCATTTTTTGAGTGTTATAGGCTAGTGGGTGTTGTAACTCCTTGAGAAACCTTTTTTTCCAAGTTCTACAAAGCTTTGATAATTCCCGGCTGGATTTTTGTTGAAGTCCTAAAAGGGAAGTGGGACATATTGAAGGACTATTGAGCAGAGAAGTGGGTACATTTTCTTAGGTAAGACAAGATGTAGGGAATGACAGTCTATGATATGGGCACTTTTGTTGGAGTGTACTATTGATCATGTTATTTACTGAGTTGTTTGTTATACCTTATTTTGGCTTAGGTATCCTTTTCCCTAGTTGATTCATAGCCCCATATTGGGAGACACCTGTTGTTGAGAGTGTAGTTGAGTCTACGGTTGAGAGGAACGTATGAGGTTTGTATGCAGTTGGTTATTTATAAAAAAATATAAGTTCTCTTTTATGTGTTATTACATGTTTCTTATCGTGTTTATGTTTGCGTTATTTTTGTTCATTCAATTTATACGTAATTATGGATGGTTGTGCATGTTATTATTAGTTAACATAACTACTACATATGGAGGGCATGGTGGGTAATAAATGTTACATGTTATTCAATTTTCATAGTATTGGAAACAAAATTCAGGCATGATGCTTGAATCATCGTGCACACTGGGAAATAGTTGTTGTGTGTAGCACAAGGCTGACTATGCATGCATGAATTTTCCTCAAATATCATTTCTGCAATTACAAGTATGCTTGACCGCCTGATTTTCCTCAATGAGCTATTACACTACTTGAATTATTATCATATAAGAAGATAGGTTTAGCGCGACACACCTTGGGGCTTGGTACATTACCATGTGATATCGAAGAAAAAAATTTGGGTTGTTGGTGACGGGGGATGTTACATTGTGGTATCATATATTATGGTTCAACACTAGAATTGTATGGTCTAGAGATCAATATGAAGTTGGCAAGTCAAAAATTTCCATGATGGTTGAGTTGAAAATATGAAAAAAATTAGCTAAGTGTAGAAATCTTTTTTGTGTGCGCTAATTAGAGATCACGTGCAGAAAATATTGGTGCATAGGTGCACACACTACATTTTGGCACTACTTGGTCAAGAGGTTGGTAATGCACTTTAAATTTTGTTGCACAGGGGTGTGTCCCACTAGATGGAACTTACAACCATGAATATGAGGTCAGGGGGTTGTATTTCCTCATGGGTAATGTTGGCACAAATCAAATGTTAATGGAGAAGGTAAGGAGGAATGCTTGAATTTGGTGGAAACTATAAATATTTTGTAAAGAGATGTTCAAATCTATAAATATGGTAATGAGAATATTATGAAAGATAATGAGCAACAAGATGGCTTCAACATCAAGTTTTTTTATATATTGGACATAATAGAGAAGAAAATGGACAAAGAGAAAAAATCAAGAAAGTGAAGGAATCATAGATATCATGCTAGATGAGGAGAATCTACAAGTGTTGGTAGAAACCCTCATCACTCACCAAGGAATTTAGTGAGAACAACACACAATATTCCAAGCTTATCCCCTGTGAAAAATCATAAGAGGGGGTCTAGGGTATATGAAATACAAGGATAAATGAACAAGATCAAGCCTGATACCTTTGATGGTGAGCACAAGAAAGATGGGGATGCAGAGACTTGGTTGTTAGGGATGAGGAAATATTTTAGGTTGCGTAATTAATCCTCACGGGAAGAAATAAGAATTGCAATGTATCAACTAAAGGGAAAAGAATCAATGTGATGGAAAACGTTTGTGCAAGTAAAACACATTGGTGAGAAGAAACTCACCTGGATGTAGTTCAGAAAGGATTTTCAAAAGAAATACTTGAACAAGTGTTATTATGATAGGAATATGAAGGACTTATTTTCACTCAATCTTGGGAGTATGACCATTGATGAGTATGAGAGGATATTCTTAGAGATATTGAAGTATGTTGATTTCATCAAGGATGAACAAGTCAATATTCAAATATTCATGAGTGGGATACCTTCATTTTTCAGTGATAACATAGACTATGATGATCCCAAGACATTGGATGAAGCAATAAGGATATCCAAGTGACTCTATGATCAACATAGAGGAATAAAAAAATTCCAAAAGGATTGGGAATAAAAAAAAAAAAAAGGGTAAAACAAAGAATAGTAAGAAGGGGATCAAGCCACCATTCTTCAATAATAATTCTCACGGTAAGCCAACTCATAATGAACCCAAAATTTCAGAAAATTTGGGGAAAAGCCCAAGGAAGTATCCTATTAAATTTTGGGGTTGTGAGGGAGATCACATGTAAAAATATTTCCCTCATAGAGATGAAAACATGAGGATTGTTCACAATGAAAAACATGATGATATAGTTCAGTACATGGTCAAAAGCATGGCAAGGATCTATGCATCCATGGACTACATGAAAGATGAATTTCAATCTCACATGACTGATGTGGAAGGTAAGATCAATGACCAACCTCTTATTATTTTGATTTATTCAAGAGATAGTCATAGTTATATATATCCTAAGTTTTTGGAAATATTTCATTTTCCAAGAAGAAAACTTGGGAAATATTGGTTGGTTCAGTTAGCTATAGGAGCTAAGACAATAATTAATGAGACAGTTAAGGAATGCCTAATGAACATGAATGGAATAAGGAAAACGGAAAAATTGAACATCATACCTTTGGGATCATATGATTTCCTAATTGGTATGGATTGGTTGGACAAGCATCATGCCATCATTAATTATTATAACAAGGCATTTACTTTCTTGTACAAACAAAGGAACTTCAGAACAATTCAAGGTATTCCAAGTGTTGTAACATAGATCAAAATTTCTAAATGAAATTCAAAATTTGCTTTTAACTTATATTAGTTGTTTCTAAAAAATTTCTTCTTAATCTAGAATGAATATGTTTGTTTAATTTTTACTCTATCCTAGTTAAATGGAAATAAGATTAGCTCTGTTATTTTTATTTTAATTAATTATTTAAAAGTGTATATACAAAAATTGTAAATAAACTACAATATATTATATTATATATTAATATAATTAGAGTTTATATATATATATATATATATATATATATATATATATATATATATATATAGTTTTAATTTATGATCAAATTATTAAATTTTGTTATTAATTTTTTATATTGTTTGCAGGTCAGATTTAAGACGATCCCAAATCAATGGCTATAATCTACTTCTCATTTCAAATTTCACGATATAGAATGAATGGGTGTAGACACAAACCCATATTAAACAAAATTCATCCCATGACACATGTCTAACATATGTTTTATCATATTTTGGCTCAAGACATTTCAAATCCACTCAACCAAAATGCGAAAATGAATATTAAACTAGTTACTCTAGAATATTTGATTTTTTAGGTGAATATTGGACTTGTTTAGAAATTGTCGGAAGAACCACAGTGCTTTTGATAGCTTATTGACGTTTAGGATCCACAACAGGATCCATCTTCAGGAAAAAAAAGCCTGACGAAAAATAAGAGAGGAACCCTTAATAAATAATGATGAGGAGGGTGGAAAACTAAGGTCGTCTAAGTGAAACCCTAGGTTTGAGGAGATTTTTCAAAAAATAGGTATTTGACCATATGGTGTTAATATTATTAATATTAATTATAGGTTAATTATAGGTTAAATTTAGGGTTAATTTAATGAGGTGGCATTAATATTATTATTGTTATATTAGTGGTCGGCTGAGTGAAACCCTAGGTTTGAGGAGATTTTTCCTTTTAATAGTGATTTAAATACAGGTTAAATTTAGGGTTGACCATGTGGTGTTAATATTATTAATATTAATTATAGGTTAATTATAGGTTAAATTTAGGGTAAAAAGAGGTAGCATTAATATTATTATTGTTATATTAGTGGTCGGCTAAGTGAAACCCTAGGTTTGAGGGGATTTTTCCAAAATAGGTATTAAATATTGATTTAGTTAATTAATGAATTAAGTGGTTTAATTTGATAACCCGATGGTGTTAGTTTTATTAATATTAAATTTTATGTTAATTATAGGTTAAATGTAGGGTTAATATAATGAGGTAGTATTAATATTATTATAGTTATATTAGTGGTTTAATTTGATAACCACATGGTGTTAATATTATTAATATTAATTTTATGTTAATTATAGGTTAAATTTAGGGTTAGTTTAATGAGGTAGCATTAATATTATTATTGTTATATTAGTGGTAGAAGATTATAAGTTGGAATCAAATAGGTTGGTCTTGAAATGGTTTAATTTAATTATCCAGTAGATGTTAGTAATTAGTATTATGTTGGTTAAGGTTAAGTTAGGTTTAATATGTAAAAGGTAATAATATTATTAATGTATGTCAAAGGGATTTTTATAGGTATGTTGGTATAAATGGTTTTAATAAGGTTGTTTTTTTTTTTTAAAGATCAGGTTAAGTTAAGGTTCGGGAAAAGTGAGGGTGTAAGTACTGAGGGTAAGGTTAATAATGTTTTCTTTCCCGAATGAGCGGGATCCAACTTTCACTAATCTCTAGGCCATTGTCCCTATTTAGGTTATCGGGATTTTTTATGATTTCGATTGCTTCTCTAATTCGTCTTTTAAGGAGATGGTCTTCTTTAGCTAATATTTTGGTGTCCTCTAGGTGTATGTGATGCTTAGTTGTGAGAGAGTGTTTGGCTAGTGCTGAGGTGCGAGTTCGTTCATTCTTGATGTCTTCACTATGCTCTTTAATCCCGGTGTTAAAAGAGAGGCCTGTTTCTCCAATGTAGCATTTGCCACAAGAACAATCTATTCTGTATACTCCTTTGAAATTATGTTGGTCAAGATTGCCCTTAGCAAATATCATTTTCTCTTTGATGGTATTAAGTGGTCTGAATGAGGTCTTAATCTCCTTCCTGTTTAGGATTTTTGCGATTTTATCGTGACTCCTTGGATGTAAGGGAGGTAGGCAGTGAGTCTTGGGGTTAGTTTGTTTCTCTGTTGAGGTTTGTTATTTTCTTTTTCTTTTTATAGGGCTTTCCTTATTGCATTCACAATCTCTTTTTCTTTGTAACCTATGCTTTTGAAGACTTTGTGAAGGTGATTTTTCTCTTGTTCTAGGTGTTCTTTATTTGAAATCCTTATGGATCTAGTGGATAAGGTGTTAATAATTCCTAATTTTTGGTTGGGGTGATGATGGGAACTGGCGTGAAGGTAGTTTTCGGTGTGGGTCTTTTTTCTGTAAATTGAATGTCCTAATTTACCATCTTCTTTTCTGTTTTACCCTAAATTTAACCTATAATTAACCTATAATTAATATTAATAATATTAACACCACATGGTCAACCCTAAATTTAACCTATATTTAAATCACTATTAAAAGGAAAAATCTCCTCAAACCTAGGGTTTCACTCAGCTGACCACTAATATAACAATAATAATATTAATGCCACCTCATTAAATTAACCCTAAATTTAACCTATAATTAACATAGAATTAATATTAATAATATTAACACCATATGGTCAAATACCTATTTTTTGAAAAATCTCCTCAAACTTAGGGTTTCACTTAGCCGACCTTAGTTTTCCACCCTCCTCATCATTATTTATTGAGGGTTCCTCTCTTATTTTTCCTCAGGCTTTTTTGTCTTGAAGATGGATCCTGTTGTGGATCTAAAACGTCGACAAGCTATCAAAAGCACTGTGGTTCTTCCGACAATTTATAAACAAATATCTCACCACAGAAACCTAAATGATCCAATATTGGACTTGTTGATTGATAATTAGATGGGTTGTTAGAGAAAATATGCTCAGGAATTGTGAAACCCAATCTTGATTCACCATCAAAATGCATCCAATATACCGGTTTCTGATATCTAGGGAATCTTCCTATTTTCGAATGTAATTGTTCCAGTTTTAGAAAATTAGGTTTGTTGTTGTAAATAATACGCTAAAATATAGTCATACCAACTGATTTTGTTTGAATATCCTTCTTGCATGGAGAGAAAACCCAACGTAATCAGGACTAGATTTTTGAATTATCCTGTAAACGTTTTTAGAAAAATCATTTTTCGAAACAATAAAGGATTCTGGATTTTGGTACTTTGGAATATGTGATCCTCCCTACAATATGCCTTCTATTTAATTTTTTTCATATATGGGATTAAATTCTAAGAAAATTTAGTATGACCACTACTTGCATTCCCTAAGCATTGATTAAGTTGTAGATTTCATTGTTTTGACTGTAAATTTAAATAACGACCTGTATCTTTGACATTTAAATTTTTTTATGGCATGAAATATGATTTCTCATGAACAGATAAAAGATCATTTATACTTAATCTGTATTTTCTGCTATCATGGGTCAAATTGATATGTTAATACAACAATTTTTTTTTTTCTCAATTTCTTCTTATGATAAATCCAATTTGTTTCCAAAGCACTAGGATCTTTTCCCTTTATGGTTTGACTATTAGTAATTAACATTATCATCAAAATATAAGTCAAAACTAGTGTTAAACCTTCTATTATTTGAACAGATTTCAAAACCCCAACCACCTAAAATTTATAAATGTCCTTGGCATTGATTCCCTAGCTAGGAAATATCTCAAGGAATACAACACCAAGGTTAGTATATATCATAGAAATTTCAACCTTGCAGTTGAAGATAATATTCAGGAAAGGATGCCAAATATTTGCAGCACATATGGAAGAGGCACCTAAAGATAAAGCGTCAATACTTGAAGACTATAAGGTCCTAACATATTTTGAAGATGTTTTTTGATGAATACCAAGATTTAGACCAAAGAGAGATATTGATTTCTCTATTAATATGATTCCTAGAGTAGTTGCAGTTTCCAAGACTCCTTATAATATGTGTACACTAGATATGAAGGAATTGCAACTACAACTTGAATAAATTTTGAAGAAGGGTTATATATGCTCAAGTGTGTAATATTGGGGTGCCCCAATGCTATTTGTGAAGAAGGAGGATGGGATTTTGAGGTTGTGCATTGATTTCAAACAACTGAAAAAGGTGACTATGAAAAACAAGTGTCCTTTTCCAAGGATAGATGATTTTTTAATCATCTAAAGTATGCGAAGATATTCTCCAATACTTATCTCAGATCAGGCTACCATTAGGTGAGGATTAAATAAGAGGATATACACAATACAACATTTATAACAAGGAATGTCCATTATGAGTTTACAAGGGTTCCATTTTGGTTTTCAAATGCATTGATTGTCTTTATGTGTTTGATGAATGATATTTTCATAAATTACTTGGATAAGATTGTCATCGTCTTCTTGGATGACATACTTGTCGACTATACGTCTAAAGAGGAGCATGAGAATCACTTGAGGATAGTGATATAAATTTCGAGGGACAATCAACTATATGTAAAGTAGAGAAAGTGATCATTTTATCAAAGGCAGATTCATTATTTCCACCATATCATTTCAGAGGAAATCATAGGAGTGGACCCATGAAATATAAAATCCATTGATGGATTTCCAACACAAAAAAATCTCTCATAGATGAGGTTATTCATGGGACTTGAGGGTTAGAATATAATATTTGTTGAAGGCTTCTTGAAAATTGCACACCCAATCACTTCTTTGTAAATAAAGGGTGTGAAATTGAAGTGGACTTCTGAATGTGAAGAAGTATTTCAATACTTGAAGAATGTTTTGGCAAGTTAACCAATATTGAATATTGTTCATCCAAATTAATATTTCATTATGTGTATTGATGCTTGCAAGGAAGGGCTTAGAGGATTCCTCAGTGAAAATGGGCATGTGATATGTTATGAGTCGAGGAAGTTTAGGAAGAATGAGAGGCATTATGCCACTCATTATTTAGAATTGAAAGCCATAGTTCATACATTAAATATGTGCAGGAATTATCTCATGTGAAAAATATTTGATTTGAGGACAGACCATAGTGGTCTAAAATATTTATTTGGACAACCTAATATGAATGCTAGGAAAATTAGATGGTTGGAATTTCTTAGTGAGTATGAATTTTATATAAAACATATCAAAGTAGAGGAGAAAAAGGTGGTTGATGCACTCGACAGGAGAGTGCATGATATGCTTGATACAACTATTAACATGTGAAAATATGATTTAAAGGATATAATTTTGGAAGCTACAAAATTATATTTGCACTATGTGCAAACAATTTGTTTTTTATAAAAAGGTAATTTGTAGTAAAAAACCAAATATTATGATCTAAGAGACGATGGAATCCTCATGTACAGGGGCATAGTGTATATGCCCAAATATCAGGAGCTGAAAAATATGGTGCTGAGAAAGATGCATAATGTTCCCTATGTTGGGCACCTGGGTTACCAGAAAATAATTGCAGCTATCAAGAATCAATATTTTTGGTGAGTTGTAAAGAAAGAAGTGTTTGATTATATAACCAGATGTCTAGAATGTAAGAAGGTCAAGGATGAACATAGACATCCAGTTGGTTTTCTACAACCATTGTGTATTCTAGAATTGAAATGGGAACTGGTAACAGTTGATTTCATTACCAAGATTTCTAGAATAGCAAACCAGCATGATTCCATGATGGTGGTGGTGGATAATCTTACTAAATATTCCCATTTTATTCCAGTGAAGCTCACTTGCAAGGAAGCTAACATTGCAGATATTTATATGAGAGAAATTTCTAGGCTACATGGTGTGCCTAAGGAAATTGTTTTTGAAAAATATCCCAAGTTCAGGTCAAAATTTTGGAAGGGAGTATTTAAAGGATTTGGGAGAAATAGAAAGGAGAAATCATATGATTGAGGATATGCTAAGAATGTATGTGATGGATAAACCATGAAAATGGGAATATTATTTACATCTAGTTGAGTTTTCTTAGAATAATGGGCATAACACATATTTAAATATGAGCCAATTTGAAGCATTATATGGCCTAAATTTCAATACACTAGTGAGTTGGGGAAAACCAACAGACAGAGTAGTGGTTGGGCCAAAATCAGTCAGAGAGATGAAAGACCAAATGGTAAAAATAAACAATAATTTAAAGGTTCCTCAAGACATGAAGAAAATTTATGCAGACAAAGGAAGAACACACATAGATTTTAAAGTGGGGGAGCATGCCTTCTTAAAAGTCAAGGCTAATAAGAGTTCATTAAAATTGAGGAGTTGTCCAAAGATAGGAGAAAGATGTTGTGGACCATTTGAGATTCTTGAAAGGATTGGTCCTATTTCTTACAGGCCTGCATTGTGATGCAAACGCGCCAACCAGGCACACCTGCTCTCACCGGGACCTTCTCTTCCTTTGGCCGAAGAGCTGAAATACTCTTCAAATCCCTTATCGGGACTTTCCTGCACCCACAAAATTCTCCTTATGATCCCCCTACTCCAAATTGGGAAATCGGACTTCGCGTAATCGCGAGTCTTGAACTCACAGGTTCGGGTCTCACAAATCCCCGAAACCCGATGAAGTTTCACCCACGTGCTCCTTGCTCTTATCGGGACTTCTCCCAATCAAGAAAGTGGCCCTTACAGGGTCATGAATCACTCACCTCATGGATCCCCGATTCCCGATCGACAATGATACTATCTTCTCCCCTTAGCTCCCTCCGGCTAACTCTTCCGCATGCGACCTGCTGGTCCACAAGACCACAGTCCTTCCCTACTTCGGAGTTCAAAATTCACAAATTTGGAATGCGTAGAACTTACGCCCTTGGGATTTTTGATTCTCTGATTTCCGATGCCACCTGGCGTTGACTCCAGCGAGGGTTGACCCTTTGACACCTGTCCTCCACTATGGTGCCTATGGCCCACACTTCAGTGGTGATCGGGAAATCACATTTCAGAGTTTCGCGATTTCTCCTGTCGTGGTTTTCTCGTCACAAAGAATCCCGAAATGATGAACCCAGATGGCATGTGTGGACTCTCTCCTCCATGTCACCGCTTCCTCCCACTCTATCAGGTATCGCGAAATCATCATTTCTAATGTAACAAGTCTGTTGTATGCGAAAACCCCGAAATGCCGAACTCCGACTCCTTCGGATCCTTGGACATGCGCCCCTCAAATCGAACGGCTCCGATTGTATCGGGAAATCGCGGATCGTGATTTCATTGTGCAAGAGTTTCAGAACTCCGGAAACCCCGATATCCCGAACGCCGAACTATCTAGATTTTAGACACGTGTCCCGCCCGAGATCAACGGCTATGATCCCTTCTCAAGATTTTGGGACTTTCGTTGTCCTGTTTCCCTCGACCTCGAGAACTCCGATTCTCCGAATGATCGTTGTCCCGATTGCTAAACCTCGTGTAGCTTCTACAGATCCGACGACTGTCGGGTACCTCCTCCCGATCTGACAGCTCAGATCCTTTCCTCTGGTGCGCTCCTCCTCCAGAGGCTAACCTCCACGCAACTCTTCCCGATCCAATGGATTACGGGATTTCTGAGCGAGATCCAACGGCTATCGGTCTCTTCCTGTTATGCACTTCTTCTGGCGCCCCTCCTGGCTGTGAACTATTCGACGGTCTAGATCTGTTCTCTAGATGATCTGACGGCAACTATTGCTCCTCCTTAGCTCCTGCACTTCTTTCTACCTTGGAAGAATTTCCAAAGTTCCAAAGGCCTCGACCTTTGTCTTCTATTCTCTCTTGCGCGAACTCCTCAAACCTAAGTTCTGCAAATGTGCATAAAAGCATTGTTTCTTCTAAGATTCTGTCCTCGAATCCTCAAAGGATTCTGGTGTCTGCACTCCTTGCAGAACCTCTGCGCACACACGGTGCTATCCCTCATGAGCTTATATAATCACTTAGGCCCCTAAGGGATTTCTGTCCTTCTTCTCCCTCATATGGAGAATGAAATCGCTGCCCTCCTGGCTATCCTTCTGCTCAAGCCTCTTCTTGAGTGCTTCTGGGTATTTAGCAACCCAGTGAAATTTCCCTCAGTGGATACTTCCTTCAGATGACAGAACTCAAAGAGTTCTCTGTTTTCCCGTGCCTACCTGCACACTTTCTCGACGCCCTCCTGGCGGAGTATCTCTTCCACAAAACGTTCAGTAGTTCGGGGTTCCTTTTGTGCGCCCTTTGCACCTGCTCAATGCCCTCCTGGCAGAGCTCTCAGAATCCTCAATGATTCTGGTCTTCTCCGAACTCTCAGCAGAGTTCCTTCCTCCTGCACCTCGTGCGTACGCTCAATGCCCACCTGGCAGAGCTCCTACAGAATCCTCAATGATTCTGTCTGCAACTGTGTTCTCGTACACAACCTTGCCTCCAAGGTGTTTAGCAACCTTGAGGTCTTCCTCTTGAGTTGTTGATCTCAGTTCCTGTGCCTCAGCACGTCTTTGTCTGACTCCTCAGAGTTCAGAAGTGCATCCTCTGTGCACGGCTCTCAGAACCTCAACGTTCTGTCACACCCTCCTGGTATGAAGCCTCAAAGACCTCTCAAGCCTGAAATCAAACAAACTTTCTGCAATTGCATGACAACCACACACAAATACAGCATATAATGAACACTCACAGACATGCATATAAGACAGAACATGTGCAGGAAAAATTGCTTCTGATTATATTAAAATGGAAAATGCCTGTATTTTACAAATGGTGTTCCTGAGCTCTCTCTGGATCTTCTCTCCTACTACAACCATACTAACTCAGAATGAGATCTCAAAATATCTTTTACCTGAGGGGCTCTTAGTGCTTCCCTCCAGGTTCACCTACCCTATTCAATTACAATCAATGGTTGTCTAGTCCAACATCTGGATCTAGATCTTTATCCGATCTACAATAAAGACTGATCCTATCTAACACCTGCACAAAGGCATGACTTCCATGGCTCACCAACCTAAGACATTAAATTACATTGAATTTCAAATTCAAAATGAGGTTGTGCCTCTCTTCAGCCTTTGAATGCATGTGCGTTGATGTGGCTAGCTGGCTGGCTGCTGACATGGGGAGATGCTCCTGCATCATACTCCACAGCTACAAAAAATCATGAGCTTCTGCTCATGATCTTCCCCTCTGAGTTGTTGGAAATCCTCCTGGATCCCAAACGAATATATGGAGTTGTCCATCCGCTCCATCCTCCTGCTGCTCTGTTGTTGCTGTTGCTTCTCTCCTTCTGCCCAGCTTCCCCCTGTTGGCACTGTCTGCTGACTCTACCATCAGCCTTCTGATGTCTTCTATCACCTTATCCAGCTGCTCCAGTGGCTGGTCCTGTTCTTGCAGTCTCCTCAGCTGCAAAATTTTTTGGCCATTTGGCAGATCATCATGATCTCCCATGCCATCTTATTCATCCACATCCTCATCTTCATCTTCATCTGTGGCCTCAAGTTGCGACTCTGCTGTAGACTTCAGTTCTGCAGTCTCTTCCTGGCCGACTTGTTGTTCAGTCACCTTCCCTGACAGTTCAAATTCTGTCAGTCCTCTTGCTGGCCCTGGATTGTTCAACCAATCCTCCAACATTTTCAGCTCCATCTCTCATGGAGTGATAATTTTATCTTCCTGCTTGGTTTCCTTTGCTGCTAGATTCAGTGCTACAACTTCTTTAGCTTCTTCTTCTGCTTGGGCAGCTTCCAAAGTCTGCTCCAATTCTTCCTTGACAGTCCTTGATGACTGTTCTTCTGCTGTTGTTGTACCTTCAATACAACTTTCTTCCTCCTCCTGGGTAGATGGTAGGAATATTTCAATTCCACCAATCATCAGAATATCCTTCTAATCTTCTTCCTCTGCCAGCTACACCTGCTGATTTAAATTTTCCTTTGAGCTCACCTGCTCTGTCAGCTCCCATGGCTGAGTCCAACTCGTTTCTGAGTTCATGAGACCCTCCGATAGTCTCATCTGCTCATCCCTGCCCATCTGGAAATATGGGATACTTCCGTTGCTCCCCTGGCAGACCATGAGATCAACCGATCCCATCTTCATCAGCATTCCTTACCGAATTGAACTCTCCAAAGAGTCCCTGAGACTTCCAGCTAGTCCCAAATTCTTATCTTTGCCCACCTGGCAGTTTTCGATGCTTCCGCTACCCTCCTGGCAGTCTTCGAGATCCCTCAGCAATCTCCCTTCATTGCCCAACTGGCAATGTGAATTTCCTTGGTTGTCCTCCTGATAGTCTGTGAGATCCTCAGCTGATATCAACTCGTTGCCCTCCTGGCAAACCAAAATTTCCACTTCTCTGCCCTCCTGGCAGTCCTTGAGATCCTCAGATAACCTTAATTCAAATTCTTCATCATCCCAATCATCGAGACCCTTTTCAGTCTCTGTCCAATAGTGATCAATCATCTCTTCCTCTGTGGCCTTGAGGTTTTCAGCATACCTCAACCATCTCTTCAATAGTCTGCGCTATCTTCTAGCCATCAACTTCCTGACTGGCCATTTCACCTTTGGCATCTTCATGGGCCATTCATATACCCATCTCAGCTTGGCTTTCTTTTCCTTCCTCATCTGCAGTTCGAACTCCTCTATGTCTGCCTTTAATTCATATAGGTCTTTATCAAATTCTCTATCCATTTCTACAAGCTTTTCTGCCTTGCTCTTCTTTCTATGGCCTTTAGTAGCCATCTTGCGGTCTCTGTCTGCCTCTCTGACAGATCTGCTGCTGTCACTCTGCATCCCTGAGTGTTTTAGCTTCATCATCCTCTCACAGTCCTGCTGACTGTCTATGGACTGCCGCCTACCTGCAAGCAATCATTACAGAGTCCTCAACAACTCTGTCTTTCTTCTGCCTTCTCGCTTCACCTGCAGTATACAAGTGAAGTTCCCTCTCTGATACCACTTGACGTGTGTATCAGAGTGCTTCTTTTTCTTCCTCGTTCCTCTTGCCTAAAATATACAGACAAGATATGAGCTCTGATACCACTTGACGTGTGTATCAGAGTGCTCTCTTATGTCCTCCTTCTTCTCTTGCCTGAAATATACAAACAAGTAATAAGCTCTGATACCACTTGATGCAAACGCGCCAACTAGGCACGCATGCTCTCACCAGGACCTTCTCTTCCTTTGGCCGAAGAGCTGAAATACTCTTCAAATCCCTTATCGGGACTTTCCTACACCCACATAATGCTCCTTATGATCCCCCTACTCCAAATTGGGAAATCAGACTTCGCGTAATCGCGAGTCTTGAACTCACAGGTTCGGGTCTCACAAATCCCTGAAACCCGATGAAGTTTCACCCACGTACTCCTTGCTCTTATCAGGACCTCTCCCGGTCGGGAAAGCGGCCCTTAGAGGGTCATGAATCACTCACCTCACGGATCCCCGATTCCTGATCGACAATGATACTATCTGCACCCCTTAGCTCCCTCCGGCTAACTCTTCCGCATGCGACCTACTGGTCCACAGGACCACAGCCTTCCCTACTTCGGAGTTTGGAATTAACGAATTTGGAATGCGTAGAACTTACGCCCTTGGGATTTCTGATTCTACGATTTTCGATGCCACCTGGCGTTGACTCCAGCGAGGGTTGACCCTTCGACACTTGTCCTCCACTATGGCACCTATGGCCCACACTCCAGTGGTGATCGGGAAATTGCGTTTCAGAGTTTCATGATTTCTCCTGTCGTGATTTTCTCGTCACCAAGAATCCCAAAATGTCGAACCCCGATGGCATGTGTGGACTCTCTCCTCCGCGTCACCACTTCCTCCCACTCTATCGAGTATCGCGAAATCACAATTTCTAATATAACAAGTCTGTTGTATGCGGAAACCCCAAAATGTTGAACTCCGACTCTTTTGGATCCTTGGACATGCGTCCCTCAAATTGAACGACTCTGATTGTATCGGGAAATCGCAGATTGCAATTTCATTGTGCAAGAGTTTCAGAACTTCGGAAACTCCGATATCCCGAACGTCGAACTATCCAGATTTCAGACACGTGTCCCGCCCGAGATCAACAGCTATGATCCCTTCTCGGGATTTTGGGACTTCCGCTGTCCTATTTCCCTCGACCTCGAGAACTCTAATTCTCTTAATGATCGATGTACCGACTACTAAACCTCATGTAGCTTCCATAGATCCAACAGCTGTCAGGTACCTGCTCCCGATATGACGGCTGAAATCCTTTCCTCTGGTGCGCTCCTCCTCCAAAGGCTAATCTCCACACAACTCTTCCCGATCAAACGGCTTATAGGATTTCTGAGTGAGATCCAACGGCTACCGGTCTCTTCCTGCTAGGTGCTTCTTCTGGTGCCCCTCCTGGACATGAACAATTCGATGGTCCAGATCTGTTCTCTAGCCGATCTGATGGCGACTATTTCTCCTCCTTAGCTCCTGCACTTCTTTCTGCCTTGGAAGAATTTCCAAAGTTCCAAAGGCCTCGACCTTTGTCTTCTATTCTCTCTTGCGTGAACTCCTCAACCCCGAGTTCCGCAAATGTGCGTAAAAACGTTGCTTCTTCTAAGATTCTGCCCTCGAATCATCAAAGGATTCTAGCATCTGCACTCCTTGCAGAACCTCTGCGCACACACGGTGCTATCCCTCCTGAGATTATATAATAACTCAGGCCCCTAAGGGATTTCTGTCCTTCTTCTCCCTTAGATGGAGAATCAAATGGCTGCCCTCCTGGCTATCCTTCTGCTCAAGCCTCTTCTTGAGTACTTCTGGGTATTCAACAACCCAGTGAAAGTTCCCTCAGTGGATACTTCCTTCAGATGACAGAAGTCAAAGAGTTCTTTGTTTTCCTGTGCCTTCCTGCACACTTTCTCGATGCCCTCCTGGCGGAGTATCTCTTCCACAAAACGTTTAGTAGTTCGAGGTTCCTTGTGTGCGCCCTTTGCACCTTCTCAATTCCCTCCTAGCAGAGCTCTCAAAATCCTCAGTGATTCTGGTCTTCTCTGAACTCTCAGCAGAGTTCCTTCCTCCTGCACCTCGTGCTTACGCTCAATGCCCACCTGGAAGAGATCCTACAGAATCCTCAGTGATTCTGTCTGCAACTTTGTTCTCGTACACAGCCTTGCCTCCAAGGTGTTCATCAACCTTGAGGTCTTCCTCTTGAGTTGTTGATCTCAGTTGCTGTGACTCAGCATGTCTTTGTCTGACTCCTCAAAGTTCAGAAGTGCATCCTCTGTGCACGACTCTCAGAACCTCAACGTTCTCTCACACCCTCCTGGTATGAAGCCTCAAAGACCTCTCAAGCCTGAAATCAAACACACTCTCTGCAATTGCATGATAACCACACACAAATACAACATATAATGAACACTCACAGACATGCATATAAGACAGAACATGTCCAGAAAAAACTGCTTCTGATTATATTAAAATGGAAAATGCCTGTATTTTACAAATGGTGTTCCTGAGCTCTCTCTGGCTCTTCTCTCCTACTACAACCATACTAACTCAGAATGAGATCTCAAAATCTCTTTTACCCGAGGGGCTCTTAGCGCTTCCCTCCAAGTTCACCTACCCTATTCAATTACAATCAATGGTTGTCTAGTCCAGCATCTGGATCTAGATCTTCAACCTATCTACAGTAAAGGTCGATCCTATCTAACGCCTGCACAAAGGAATGGCTTCCATGGCTCACCATCCTAAGACATTAAATTACATTGAATTTCAAATTCAAAATGAGGTTGCGCCTCTCTTCAGCCTTTGAATGCGTGTGCGCTGACGTGGCTGGCTGGCTGGCTGCTGACATGGGGAGATGCTCCTGCATCACATTGCCTACATTCATGTGCATTCATAGTGTGTTTCATGTATCTTTAATTAAAAATTATGTTCCTTATGCTAATCATGTAATTGATTGGAATGTTATTCAGGTGGAGCAAGAAGGAGAAATTAGGGTTTAGTCAGTTTGCAAATTGGATCAGGAATTCAAGTTTCTCTGGAATTAAGCAATAGGA
This sequence comes from Picea sitchensis, assembly GCA_010110895.2. Taxonomy (NCBI): domain Eukaryota; kingdom Viridiplantae; phylum Streptophyta; class Pinopsida; order Pinales; family Pinaceae; genus Picea; species Picea sitchensis. Next base: position 262,324 of record SNQJ01S0014650.1, read on the forward strand.
TTGGTAAACGTCTATTAGACCTATTAGGATCCCAAGGATTCAACCTTAGAACATCAAGATGCCATGTGGGAAGAGTACCCACATCGTTTTGTAGATTTGTTATTGTAAATGTGTATATAATGCACTTAGTACAATCCATAAATAGCAGGGAGGGGAATGTAATACTCCTAGGATGAACCCAAATTTGTAAATGTAAGTATTTTTTATGGGATTGTTTGTTGATATTTTTTGGGCTAGACTATATTTGTATATATATACATTTTGAGGCCAAAGTGCCTATGTGGTTTAGGATAACAAGCTTAAACAAATGTATTATGTAATAACACTTGTTTTTATTAATAATATATCAGTACTAGAGATTAAGTCAGATGAAAGAGTATGGGGGTATAGGACTCCACAAGAGGGAAAGGGGGACTAAGGAAAAGGGGCTAAGTCATGGGGGCTTAAGCTAAGGAATAAATTATATTTTTCTTAAGTCATAAGCTTTATATTATAATTTTATCATACGTTTCTAAGGGAGAGGAAAAAATTACCAAGTGGATTCAATGGAATTTCCTAGTGAAAAAATTGTCAAGATAGGAACATGCAATATAATGTGGGGAACTTTGTGTAATTTCCATCAATCATCATTCCTACAATCACCCACTCACTCATTTTATTGCATCCATCACCTGTACCTTCATTGGTGTGTGTGAGAATGAGCTAAATATATTTACCCTATAAATCCTTGGTGGATTGGGTTGAATATGCAATTTTCTAGGCCTGTAGAGAAATTTTCTCTAGGTGAGAGAATTTTTGGGAATATTTTTCCTAGTGTCTTGGGCTAGTGGGTGTTATAACTCCTTGAGAAACCTTGTGTTCCAAGTGCTACAAATCTATGATAATTATTATTCGACTTGTTTTTGAATCTCTAGAAGGGAAGTTAGAAAAACTGAAGGATTGTTGAGAAGAGAAGGGGGTACAATTCCTTGGGTGGGACAAGTTGTGGGGGATGAGAGGTTGTGTGATGGGAACTATTGTTGGAGTGTATTGTTGGGATTTTTCTTTATCAATTTTTTTGTCAGACCTTAGCTTGGCTTAGGTATCCTTTTCCTTGGTGGAGTCATATCCCAGCTCGAGGGTGACCTATTGTTAAAATTCTATGAACAACTGAGTGTATGGTTGGGAGGAATGTATGAGGTATGTGTGAATTTGGTGATTTATAAAAAAATGTAAGTGTTATTTTATGTCTGATTACATGTTTCTTATCATGTTTTTTTTACACTATTTTTGTTTCTTGAATTTATATGTAATTATGCATGGTTGTGCATGTTATTCTTAGTTAGCATAACTACTACCTATGTAGGGTGTGGTGGCTAATATAAGTTGCATGCTAGTAAATATTCATAGTATTGAAAAAGAAATTTGGGTTTGAGGATTGAATCACCACATGTGCTAGGAAAATATTGTCACACAAAGAACAAGGATGACTGTATGCCCACATATTGTATGTAAATATCATTTCCTTAATTACAAGGTTGGTTGAGCACATGGTTTTCCTCAATGAGTTATTCCATTGTTTGAATTGGTATCATACAAGAATATAGGTGTAGTGTGACTCAACTTAGGGCTGGGTACATTAACTTGTGATATTAGTGAATTTTTTGGGGGTTGCTAGTAACGGTGGATATTACATGAAATTAGTTAATAAGGCATATTTAATAATGTGAACAAGTCTAATGTAAGAAGACTTAATATAAGATTCCACTTCTAGAAATATCTTCCTCTAGAATTTTCTGTAGATGATATAATTAGTATAAATAAGAATAGGAGGCATGCAAAAGTCTCATCTTTAGAATTATTGTAGTAGAGCATTTCTCTGTTGGAGGTTTCCCCCTCGAATAGGAAAGTGAATATTACTTTTTTCAAGAAAGGTATTATTTCCAATATCTCTATTCTGATTATTTTGTTGTTCCACTAGTATTTGTTGAATATTTTATTTTATTTGTATCACATTACATATGGTACCTTATAGGTATGCTAGAAATGTGGAAAACAAGGGCACTACAAGAAGCATTATAGACAAAAAAGGCTCAATAGTACACTCCACCAATAGTGTACGGTTGGTGCATACTTATGTGTTTGGACCTATGTCAATTCCATCATTGGGAAAATATGTGTATTGTGTCTCATTTATAGATTAATTTTCAAGGAATACATGAATATATTTGCTCAAGAATAAACATGAAGTCTTTGATAGGTTTAAATAGTCTAAGTCTCTTGCAGAGAATCAAATAGAGAGAATAATTAAGGTGTTGAGGAGGATAATGGTGGAGAGTTATATGGAAATGAATTAGAAGAATTATGTAAGAAGTGTGTTATATAAAAGAACAATAATACTCCATATACACCTCAATATAATGGAGTTCTAGAAAGGATGAATATGACATTGATGGAAAAACAAAGGTGAATTCTCAATGGTGTTAGGTTAGGACAAGAATTATGGGCAGAGGTAGTGGGTACTACATGTTACCTAGTCAATCGATCACCCTCATCAACACTATATGAGTAGAATCCACATCAGGTGTTGGCTGGTAGGAAACCCTCTCTCACACATGTTAGGGTAGTTTTCTATGATGCCTATGTTCATGTTCCAAAGGAAAACATAAGTAAGATAGATAAAAAGGATGAATGTATATTTATTGAGTATTAAGATGGTTTGAAATGTTATAATATTTAAAACCTAGAAACTAATAAGGTAATGTACAACTAAGATGTGGTATTTAGAGAAATCAAGGATGTTTTCAAACAGGAAGTCCTAACAAGGAAGGAAGAACTAGATAAAATATAGTTTGAATTGGAGGATAATGAATTANAATAATTAAGGTGTTGAGGAGGATAATGGTGGAGAGTTATATGGAAATGAATTAGAAGAATTATGTAAGAAGTGTGTTATATAAAAGAACAATAATACTCCATATACACCTCAATATAATGGAGTTCTAGAAAGGATGAATATGACATTGATGGAAAAACAAAGGTGAATTCTCAATGGTGTTAGGTTAGGACAAGAATTATGGGCAGAGGTAGTGGGTACTACATGTTACCTAGTCAATCGATCACCCTCATCAACACTATATGAGTAGAATCCACATCAGGTGTTGGCTGGTAGGAAACCCTCTCTCACACATGTTAGGGTAGTTTTCTATGATGCCTATGTTCATGTTCCAAAGGAAAACATAAGTAAGATAGATAAAAAGGATGAATGTATATTTATTGAGTATTAAGATGGTTTGAAATGTTATAATATTTAAAACCTAGAAACTAATAAGGTAATGTACAACTAAGATGTGGTATTTAGAGAAATCAAGGATGTTTTCAAACAGGAAGTCCTAACAAGGAAGGAAGAACTAGATAAAATATAGTTTGAATTGGAGGATAATGAATTAGACTCTAAATATGAACAACAATTAGAAGAAGGAGATTCTCAGAATCTAGTATTTAGGAGTTTGTTTTGGGAAAGAAGGAAACCAGAAAGTTATACTCCACCATATTTGTAGTAAATTTTTTCTTTGTTTATTACTAATGATTATCCTAGAACTATTAGAGAGGAAATGGATTCATTGGATGGAAAAATATGGAAAAATGACATTGTTGAAGAAATGGTAGCCTTGGATAAAAATGAGGCTTCGGATCTAGTGGAGTTGTCGACCAGAAGAAAACACATTAGTAGAAAATGGGTGTTTAAGAAAAAGTTGAATACAAAAGGTAAACTGGAAAAATACAAAACTCGGTTAGTAACAAAAGGATATTCCCAGGTATAGGTAATTTACTTTAGTGAAAGTTTTCTCATGTTGCCTAGTTAACTTCTATTATATTTATTTTATTTTTTGATTCTACGTTTGATTTTGAATTAGAATATATGGGTGTGAAGACAACATTCCTACATGGGGATATGGAATAAGAATTCTACATGAAGAAGCCAGAAGTATTTTTTGTGAAGGGAAAGAATGGGCTAGCATGTAGGCTGAAAACATCCATGTATGGTTTAAAGAAATCACCAAGGATGTGGTATCAAAAAATTGATACTTATATGATGGGACTTGGCTTCAGAAGAAGCAAAGTGGATCACTCTATTTATTTAAAATTAATTGGTGAATATCTCATTTATTTTGTCTTATATGTGAATCATATGTTGCTGATAGGAAACAACAAAGAGATTATCCAGGATGTGAAAAAATAGTTTTCCTATAAATTAGACATGAACTATCTGGGTGACGCAAATTTCATTTTGGTAATTTAAATTAAAATAGATCATGCAAACATGAAACTTTGGTTAAATTAGAGGAAATATGATGAGAAAATGTTGCAGAGATTTAATATGTAGGAATGTAAACTGGTTAGGGTTCTTATTCTTTTAGGTGTAAAGTTGTATGTAGATCAGTGTCCAAAGACACAAGAAAAGGAAGAGGACATATCTCATGTTCCATATTCTAGTGTGGTTGCAAGTTTTGTGTATGCAATAGTTTGTACTAGACCGTACATTGCACATGCAATGTTATTTTTGAGCAGGTATATGTCAAAACAAGGGAAGGATCATTGGACATCATTACATAGGGTTTTCAATTATTTTCATGGAACTAATAGTTATGGATTATGCTACCAAGGAATACCATGATTGGACATAGTGTTGGGCATACATGGCTTTGTGGATGCAGACTGGGTTGGATATCTAAACCGAAGAATATCTACAAGTGGGTATGTGTTTGACCTGTTTGGAGGAGTAATCAGTTGGATGAGAAAAATACATTGTGTAGTGGAACTGCCAACTATAGAAGATGAATACATGGAAGCCACTCTTGCAAGCAAGGAAGAAATATGGTTACAAATATTGTGTTTGGGTATTGTGTTTGCACAACAATATTTAAGGATAGATTTTTATAGTATGAGCACAATATTCATGGCGAAGAACCTGATTTATCATTCAAGAAAAAAAAATATTGATGTTCAATATCACTTTGTGAGAGACATGGTTGAAGAAAATAAGGTGTTGCTAAGGAAGGTATTCACTTTGAAGAATGTTGCAGATTCATTAAAAACATATACGAGCACTGAAAAGTTCTCTTGGTATAGAGGATCTATGAACATTGTTTCCCTAGATTGTTGACTATGTAACCTTGTAAGTCCCTATATGAAAAGAAAATAAAACGTGGGTTAATGTTGGGTATGTGTTATAATATTTGCATGATTGTACATCAATTTCATAGATGATTATTCAACACATGGTTTTCGTCGATGTTTTTCTACTTATGCTTAAGGAATTAGGGTTGTTGACTGATCCATGTCAATAGATTAGGGGTTTTGGCTATGGAAATATCATCTATATATATTTTATTGTAAATAATGAGGATATATGATGAATATAATTTTAGAGGTGTGGATCTAAACAAGTTGTTGGTTTCCCCAGTTTGGGTTTCCAAAGTAAAATATATATGCAATGTGTGTGTACCATTCTAAGTTTTATTTTTTATTAAGAATCTATTTGCAATAATTAATTGTACAAGGTTAAAATATAGATGAACACCATCGACCTAAATTTGGATGCTAGGCCACCAGGAAGGGTGCACCCCTTCCTTGGCCACTCATTATGAGAAGGGTGCATTGTAATAATTTTTTTAGTATTTTAATTCACTTCAACAAAAATTTAATGTAAACAGTTAATAAATAGAACGAAAGATCCACATTTATTAGAAAATGCACTCCTCTCTCTCATAATATATTTGAAGGTTATTTTCTGGTCTAAGCGCTCGGTCTCTTATCATTTATGTTATATTTTTCCTATGTTTTCATGTGTTTATCTCTATTATTAGTGTGTGCATTGAATGTGTGCGATATTTTTAAGATATGCATGCAAATCAATTGGTATCAAATCTTGGATCTCAAAAAGATTATTCTTAATATCAAGGATTAGACAAGAAGCCATCCACCATTTTCCAAAAAAAAAATGTGTTTGTGGGTTATCGGATCTCAATGCGGTTCTCAATGTTTTAATGGGCCATGATCAACAAACTCTCAAGCTAGGATTTTTTGCCTCTTTAATGTGCCCTCTTCAATATTTGATATAAAATTCCTCCTTAGGATTCTCAGTTTTGTCTTTGTGATTAATATCTAAAGGCATCCAATATCTTGGGCAGATTTTGACATAGCATAGGGTTTTCTGGAAATGAACATAGCCTCCTTGAAGTGTCTAGTTGGCGTGTTATTAAGAACCAAATATCAATATAGCATAGAAAAAACTCAGAAAAAGTACTCAACGCCTTGAAAAAGAGATAATTTCAGATAATAAGCCTCTTCAAGGGGGAAACCTCCTTTTACCCCACTTAAATATTCAAGTACAAGATGATTCAAAATGAAAATGTCTCCTTGGTATATATAGGAGACTAG